>APFE030071864.1:21298-102851 GCA_000404065.3 Pinus taeda
TACACCATCCACACTAGAAATATATCTATATATGTACATATATTGCTAGTATGGATGGAATTTCAGGCCTACGCCCAACACATCAATCACAAGTTCATGTCTATGTTTCAAAAAAATTGCACCCCATATTTGAGTGGCCAAAATCCCCCTTCCACACAAACTTGGAGATTAAAAGAGATGGCCATCATAGGGTCGATGTTCTAAAATTGAAGGAAAATTCATCCATTTGAAAATGCATTTAAGCCAATTGCAATATTTTTTTAGTAGGAAAGGGTCCAAAATGAAATCTTGAAGGTGAGCTTACTTAATAGGATAATATTTAAATAGTGAAAGCTAGTAATAGACAAATTTAGACTAGGAGCAGTTACCATGTAATTTGACAAAATGTAATTTCAGCCATTGGATTCCTTTAGAGTATATGATGATATCATCATATTGCCAAATTTCAATGGATTTGGATACCCGTGATGAATCCAAAACAAGATGAAAACACTCTATTTGAGTGCATTCTGGAGTCTAGACATTGACATTGTTGTATTCCTACCATAGTACAACTTGAAGGAGATGCCATGTGACAGATACCAACTACTCCAACAACCATGGAGGTAAAGGGTAATGGGGGTCTTATGCAGATTACATAGTCATTGAATGCATTGATATGAAATATCCATGTGCATATCCTCAGTAATCACACAAATCCTTTTTAGCCCCTATGAATATAAGAAGAACATAGAAATATCTTAATTGGACTGTGTAATTGCTTAGACACTTTCTAAAGGAAAATTCCAACCTTAAAGGGAAGCCTAAGAATACTATCAAGTGAATCTCTACTTGTCATCTATGTGATTCACTCCACTATTTAGGCCAGGAAAATGAAGCCAAAGGGAGAATCCCTAAAGTAATGATAGGTTTATTGGCAGTATAGGGGATGAATGTAGCATAGGATTGGTGAACTTTCACTAACTCACCTGGAAGTTATAATACCAATCTAGATCCATCTTAACCCCAGATCTATCAAGCGCCAAGAGGGATTAAATCTCTCAAGGTGCTAAACTATTTTTTGAGTGCAAAACTTGAGGAAAGGTTTGCACCTCGAGAGATTTGATCCCTCTCAACACTTGATAGATCTAAGGTAAAGATGGATCTAGGTTGGTTTCAGTGATGCACTGTCACACAAAATTTGTTGAACATCTAATTATTCTAATAATTTTAAATATTCTAAATATGTCTAAGATTAATTTGGTTATTTTAATTTTAAATTTACTCAATTACCTCAATTTTTTGAGATGATAGAGTCTAATGATAACTTGAATGATGAAAAATGATGAAATTAAAAATTTCAATGCAAATTGACAGTGTAATAATGTTGAATGATAGAAAATGTGAATAATAAGAATGTACTTAATAACAAATAGTCTTCATTGTGATCATTTTCAAACTATTTTATTTTATTATTCTTATTGTCACACCTATTAGTTTTGCTATATTTCATATCGATCATATGAAAAGGATGGCTGAAATCATAAACTATTCAAATCTTTAACTCGTGCTATTGTAGTAAATGTCATACCTTGTATCACTTACTCTCTAGTATTAATAATATCTTTCTCCAATGTCAATCATTGTGATATAGATTTATTCATGAACGAACTGAAATATAGATTTTAAAAAAAGCAAAAAGTTACAACGAAAACTGAAATTCAATTCATTAATAATATATAGTCAAATTGTTTACATGCAAAATGGAAACAAATTAGCTCGAGCGACGGTAGCTTATCTCTAAGAAGATATGTGACAACTACATGTCTTCTGAACTGTGTTATAATGAGGATCAAGGACATTTTTATTATTGAGAAACAATGGAAAACCCTAAACATCCAAAAACATAACCCTAGGAGATGAAGCACCAAAAGTTTGTGAGCCTAGTTGGGATTAGTTGGAACGCCAACTTCTTGAGGTCATAATTTGGCCATATGATCTATGTTTGGCATGCATGATACCTCATTAGAAATATCTATCTCAGGACAACATATTTTCCTGATAAGCCCTTGCCCATGCCCGGGCGTCAAGCTTGGCACGTTAGCGAGCAAAAAAAAAAACGTCATTTAGGGTCTTAAAATGGCTCTAGAAGTTCAAGACCCGAAAATTGTCAAAAATAATAACTTGTGCTAAAATTAAGGAAACTAAAATGAAACAGTGTTAGGGGTCCAAGTGAAATAGGCGGGTGGCCACCAATATCCACCTGGATCACATTGTGACTTATGGAGTGTTAAACCCCAAGTAAATTTCAAGGTTAGTTGTTTTCTATTACCTCATTTAAATGAAAAGTGACTAACAATGTTGAATGATCGAGAATGAGAATAATAAGAATGTATTCAATTACAAATAATTTACAGTTTCAAGATACAAAAATTTTAGGTAAGTGAACATTTTATTTAAGTTGAAAATTCAAGTATTTTTTATTTATGGTTGAATTATTGTAACACATAAATTAATGTACATTGTCAACAAATTTTTTTTTGCTGACACTGAACTCAATGTACACTATTAATCTAATTATTTTGAAATTAATGTACATCATACATCTAGTTACATCTAATCATAAATCAACATCTACACTAAAATCAATGCATTTAGTTAAAGTAATCAAATGGAATTAGAAATCAACATATACATTTAAAATCAATGCATTTATTACAAGAAATAAAATAGGATTAGAAATCAACATCAACATTGAAATCAATGCATCTAGTGCAAGCAACCAAATGGGATTAGAAATAAAAAGCTACACTGAAATCAATGCAACTAGTGCAATAAATAAAAAAGGATCAAGAATTATCATCTACACTAAAATCAATGCATCTATTTAAGTGAAAAACCAAAATATCCATGGCTTTCTAAATCCAACTTCTTTTACCTTTTGTAAAAGCCTTACTTCCTCTTTCCCTGTGGCTAATAATGTTCAATATTATATATTATATATTATATAATATTTGTCTTTGTCTTTGTGTGTTTCTTTATTCTTCTCTTTCTCTCCACTCTATCTTTGTGTCTATCTCCCTCCCTCACTCCTCTCTCTTTGCCTCTCCCTCCCTCTCTTTGTCTCTCTTCGTCCCTCTCTCCCTCCTCCATCCATATCTATATCTCCATTCATCACTTTTTTTGTCTCTCTATCTTACCCCCCAAACATACACATTCTCTCTCCATATCTATCTATCTCTCACTCTCTCTCTCCATATCTATCTCTCTCTCCCTCCCTCTCTATCTCTTCCCCTTCTCTCTCTCTCTCTCTCTCTCTCTCTCTCTCTCTCTCTTCCCCTTCTCTTTCTCTCTCTCTTGACTTCCTCACTCTCCCTCCACCTCTCTTTCTCTCTCTCCACCTTTCTCTCTTTATGACTTTCTTCTTCCCTTCCTCTCTCTCTTGTTGAGAAATCAAGGGCATTACATAGAATAGATTGCTTAGGTAGAATTCTCTTAGACTTTGACATTTTCTTGTGATTACTATTTTCTTCTTATTAGTTCATCTTTTAATTTTTAATATGTTCATTTCATCAAGACAAATTACAAACAAAGAAGATCACAACAAGGGACACAAGATGTAGGCATTCAACTAGGGGAAAACACCTATCTAGGGGAAAACCCAATCAAACTCTTCCTTTAGTAGAATTAGTTCAAGTTGAGATAGACCAGGACCTATTTTGACCATGACACATATTTCCTCCACCCATCAAATCAGCTTCCCATGAAGACAAATTTTGGTTCCCTCATTTTATTTCAAAATTTGGTCTCCTTCCTTAACTTCAACATTGCTTGACTCTCTATGCTTCTGCAACTTTAGGTCTTCCTTATTCCTGCAATTCTCGGCTTTCTTTGCTCCTAGAACCCTCGACTACTATAATTACCTTTCTGCAATTTTTATCCTTGATATGTGGCTAGCATCCTCGACCCCTGCAATCTATCTTTAATATTGTGATTTTGTATCTTCCCTCTTAGATCCTCTCATTACCTTCTTGTCTTGTACAAACTGCAAATCAAACCTATCTCGTCCTTAATGATTCGAGTTCATTCCTTTATATAGTTGTTGGAGTGTCCCATAATAAGCTGACTCTTCAATTTGTTGGAGGCCGACTAGTAGACTATTGAAGAGGCCTACTTGATGGGGGGGGGGGGGGAATAAGACAATAAAATAATTTTCTTTCTTGACCACAAGGAGCCCAAAACGGGTCTCTTACAAGAATGGTTTTTTACTTTGACTCAACAAAAATCCTAGAGCACTCAATGGGTCCTTTTACCTATTGAACATTGACCCAAGCATGAAACCCATGATTTAATAAGTCAATAAAAATTTATTTTATAAATAATTTATCTTTTCTTTCTTTGGATGATACATGACTAGAATTCAATTATAAATACCGACACTAGTTACACTCTTCAACACTTCCTCTTAACTAGGTATGTATTCATAATTACATGCATAAAGGTACATGGAAGATCTCAAAATGATATGAACTACGAAGAGTTCCAGCACACTCAGTGGTACAGACTAGATACAAGACAAGGGTATTCTATCTGAGTTGGACTAAGGGGACTCAAACTTTAGCCAGTCTAGGTACCATAAGGATTTTAAGCTCTACCACCAACTCAGGGATCTAGGTGTGTATCTAAGGTCGAAGCTCCATGACCAATGCCACCCTCCCTCTTCGGGATATATACATCAAAACATAGGCCGGTCAGATGTCCTCTCAAGCATCTTGCCATAAGATGCTTCATCTCTCCTTATAACCTAAACCAGAAATATCCATTTGTCCAAACATAATTCCAAAGTGTTCAATATTCTAATGGAGGTATTTACCTGTACAAACACAACCCCAATCAATAATAAACTTTCAAATATATAGACAAGTGAACACAAACCTTCGGGGTCCTCAATCATTCGGATGCAACTTATATCATCATCAAATTATCCATATACAACTTGTCATAAGATTTATTTTATTTCATTAGCAAAAACTTCCTCAGTACTTATCAAGTCATTTTCACGAACATCCATCTGTAGTTTCATTATTTCTTCAAAGTATTCATTATGATTGTCATAATATACCCTCCCTCCCAATTGGGGAGATATACTTTTTCATCTACCTAAGTGCCCTCTCAACTTAGGGAGATCAAAAAATTCATTATTTTATAATATTAGAGTAACTTAATCCTTTCAAGTATTCATTTCTTTGCATGGCATCAAGGTTTAGCTTCCTTCATCATGCTCATCATTATGAACATATTCAACACCTTGAAAATTATGTAGCTGCAAAACTTTAATCACAAGTACAACCAAATACAAATATATAGAAGCATGCAGTTAACTATATCATATCATTATAATGGAAGCATAAAAACATTAAAAAATTTAGACATCATATACCTAAACCTAGATAGGTTCATAATTAGCAAGTGTCACATCTTTTTACATACTAGACATCAACTTCTTGCTAGGGATTTGTCATAAAACCCTAGACTCCATCTTCAAGACACAAAGCCTTGGATTCAATCAAATAAAAATCCAATCATAGTACTATACATCTAAAGTTTCAACAATATCCCTTTAGAATTACATCTTAGACTCTACTAGGGTTTGTTGCAAACTCTAAATTTTTATAGAAAATAATATCATCATGTCCTAGAATATCAATCTCTACTAGGGTTTGTGTTACAGACCCTAGATTTTACAAACTAAAGCATAAGTATCAAAAATTAAGTTAGCATACTCGCATATACATATTTAGGATTTCATAATCATGTATTGGCATTTCACAACAATATTTACTAGGTAAACCCGAGATCAATACATTGAACAATTCAGGTTAGGGTTTCAATCAAACAAACAAATATATACCTAGGGTTTCATTCCTAGAACCTTACTCTAAGTATTAAAAGGGTTTTTCTTATAAACCCTAATTTACCAAACCCTAAAGATCTAGTGTTTCATTTAGACATTAACAAAAAACCATAAGGAACTAGAATTTCTATCATAACAATACCAAAACCCTAAACATTAAAAAAATAAGATTTCTAGGTTTCATCAACAACCCTAAGTAGACTAGGGTTTCATAATAAATATTTACATACCCTTAGCAACAAGAGGCTATGGTTTTATAGTGAACCCTAAAGGTTAGGGTTTCATAAGAATGATCAAAATGATAGAATGACGAGGGTAGATTTAATCTAATGATTAATCACCCCAGTAACAATCCTTATGATTCAAAAACCTAAACATAAGAAAGTTAGTAATACATTTCAAAATTATCCTGTTCTTTAATGAAGAAGTTCTTATGGTATTAGACATACCTGAAGTTTTCTCTTTTTACAAACCTTGTATGGTCTATATGAGTCAATTTGTACCAACTTTTCTTTCTTCAATACATCCCCGCATTATTTATCGACAAGCACAAACAAAATATACAAGTACATAATGTCTAACTAGGATTTCTTGAATGGAAGTACAAACTTTAATTATCTCTAGGGACATTGTCCTGCTTACAAACCCAAGGTATCATGAGTTAGAAATAAGAGTATATATATGTTCTATTTATGATCATAAATATTAACAATCTTCAAGCCAATCCTAAGAATATAAACATAACCAAATCCTAAAACATTTTATGCTAAACCCTTTTTAACAAATGATACCTCAATATTACATACCTCAGCCTTCTATGCTTGAAGATTTGATGCTCCATTAAACTTATTTCTCTTCTTGCAAATTGTATTTATAGTGTTAGATGAAAACAAAATAAAAACAATACTTGATTTCTTCAAGTTGCTCCTTCAAATATTGGATGTTTTTTGCTTCAATTTTGTAGGTGATGAGATTGTCAAACATTGAGGAAGCTTCAAAATCATATTCTAACTCCATTGTGTAGACTTCAGATAGAATTTCTTATTTCAATTTGCAAGATGGGACAGGTGTGACTTTCAAGGTAGATCTTAGAGAATATCCAGACAATTTAAGATGCACAGGTCTAGATCTTGGTCTGCCTTGAATATCATTGTGCACATACCTATGCCCAGAATCGTGATCCTTTCCTTTTAGATCAATGAGAAAAATTTGTAATTCATTTGGTGCTCAAGCCTAGAAAGGAATCTTCGTCCTTCTTCCAATATGATTGTAGCTAGTATAAGCTCTTTAACAATGTACTAGTGATTGATTAGAAGTTTCAACTTCTCTGCTACTAAAAAGGACTGCAAATTTAATCTTACACATGGTGACTATTCTATGCATAGAATCTATATGTTGGCTATACATTTGATCATCCAAAAAATATGACTGTAGTTTGGAGGATTTGGATTACAAAGTTCAGACTTTTTGCTTGATGCTTATAGGCCTTGTAAATAATTTCTAGTTCCTTGCTCTTTACATAAGGATTCTCGCCCTTGTGTAGGATACTATATTAGTTTCTCAATCCTTTAGAACATGTTTTATATGCCTCTTTAACAAAATTTTCTTTTCCTATCCTAATCACTGTAGCTAGGGCTTGTGATTATGCCCAAAATTTGAAACTTTTCTTTTCCATGAGGAGCTCGATCCTGGATGATTTATTTCCTTGCTAATTTTGAAGCTCTAAGTGACATTCTTTCTGCCCTTAAGTGAACCAAGCTCTAATACCATGTTGAGAAATCAAGGGCATTACATAGAATATATTCCTTTGGTAGATTTCTCTTAGACTTTGGCATTTTATTGTGAGTACTCTTTTCTTCTTATTAGTTCTTCATTTAATTTTTGTTTTCTTTCATCAAGAAAAATTCCAAACAAAGAAGATCACAACAATGGACACAAGATGTAGGCAATCAGCCAGGGAAAAACCCCTATCTATGGGAAAACCCATTCAAACTCTTCCTTCAGTACAATTAGTTCAAGTTGAGATAGACCAGGACCTATTTTGACCATGACACAAATTTCCTCCACCCATGAAATCAGCTTCCCATCAAGACAAATTTTGGTTTCCTTATTTTCTTGCAAACTTCGGTCTCCTTCCTTAACTTCAACATTGCTCAGCTCTTTATGATTCTGAAACTTTGGGTCCTCCTTACTCCCGCAATTCTCAACTTGCTTTGATCCCACAACTCTCGGCCTACTGTAATTACCTTTTTGCAATTTTTACCCTTGATATGTGGCTAGCATCCTATGCCCCTGCAATGTATCTTTAATATTGTAATTTTGTATCTTCCCTCTTAGATCCTCACATTACCTTCTTGTCTTGTATAAACTATAGATCAAACCTATCTCGTCCTTAATGAGTCTAGTTCATTCCTTTATATAGTTGTTGAAGTGTCCCATAATAGGCCGACTCGTCAATTTGTTGGAGGCTGACTAGTAGACTGTTGAAGAGGCCGACTTGGTGGGGGGGGGGAATAAGACAATAAAATAATTTTCTTTCTTGACCATAAGGAGCCCAAGAAGGGTATCTTACAAGAATGGCTTTTGACTTTGACTCAAAAAAAATCTTAGAGCACTCAATGGGTGCATTGATGTATTAAACATTGACCTAAACATGAAACCCATGCTTTAATAAGTCAATGAAATTTTCTTTTATAAATAATTTATCCTTTCTTTCTTTGGATAGATACATGACTAGAATTCAATTATGAAGACCGACACTAGTTACATTCTTCAACATCTCCCCCTCCAACTCCATCTCTCTCTCCTTCTCTCCCTTATGTCCTCTCTCTTTCCCTTCCTCTTTCTCCATTTCTCTCCCACCTCCCTTCCTCCCCCCCCCCCCCCCCCTCTCTCTATGTTACTATCTCCCTCCTTGTCTTTCTCTTTGTGGTTAAGTAAAATTATAAGTATAGACACGAATGAATTCTTCTAGTCCAATAATGGGTCTAGCCACGACAAATACATTCTATGGAAGATTTCCTTGAGTTAGAATCAATCAAGAGGGCCTACCTCTTGGTCCACTTATCGTGTTTGATGATGTCTTCGCTTGCTCACTCAAACTATCTCTCACTTCCTTCTTCAAGTACCTGAAACAAGTAAACAACAATCGACAACAAACATGATAATAGAAAAATTGCTATTTAACCTACTTAACGAGTCAAGAAACATTAAGCCATGAATGTATAATATAAAAAAACATGTATGAAATCAATCGATAGTTGCATATATTAATATCAAAGAGAGATTACAACCATTTGTCTTGACGTTGTAGTCCTCCTCTGACAAGACCAGGTTCCCACACACTTCTGCTATCATTCCATGATGGCCTCAAGCAACAATATTTTTAAGGCTCTTCGCTTTAGGCTTCACTCCAAACCAAATTACACTTCTCCCTCACACAACTAGATAGCTACAACTAGTAATAGCTTGATGTCTACTCCAAACCAAAATAGCATCAACACTCAACCAAAAACTAGCTTGTGCTTGGGAGGAAGGGAGATTTATATAGGAAAGATGGATGGGAGATGGATCCTCTTCTCATGGGAGAAGGGCTTATCCCTTGAAGTAGTTCCATCATTATAGGGGAAAGGAGCCCAAACTGTCATCCTCGACCCCATCCAGCCAAACCATTTACCAGACTTGGAAGCTTCGGCTCCAAATTTAAAAAACTTTCCAAAATAGGACCGGCACGACTAGAACACAACTCAGTTGCACTGTCGGCGCGAGGGATAGTGCTAATATCTACACATCGGTGCATGGAAGACAAAGGTCATTAGCGCTAGCCTTGTAAATTGGGAAAAAAACGTTTCGGGGAAAATGGTGCAAAAGGGAATTGATATGCTCATGAAGAAGGACATAATGGGAGTTTCTTCATGAAAGCAAAGCATGTGGGGTTCAGTGTAGAGGTCCTTCAAGATCAAGGAACAGGGAGTACAGGGACAGTGACAAAATGTTGTGTAACAGATGCCCCCTAAAGCATGAAGGCCGACCTGGAGTGTGGGATGAAATGCTTTATAAATCAGTGTGGGGAACCAGTCTATCGTCAAAAGCCCAGGAAGAAAGTACAAATACATATACATAAACTGAGATCTCTGTCAAATTATACATTAATCGTGGAATGGACATAGTCATCCATAGAATGATCATGTAAATGGATTCAGGTATGGGCGCAACCATCCGTCAAAGAGGATCATAATGAAGCTATGATATGGTCGCAGCCATCCAATAATGAGAAAGATCACATGATAACTCATGGTCTGGTCGTAGCCAACCATCTGAAAGAGACATGCATATCATCATAATCATGTCACACCATTTTGCAACGCCGACTTGTGTGATCTGGGTCCAGGGTCTTGCGCTCCAACATGACCCGATGAAAGTACAGATTCTAACATGTGAATAGATGTGTTGACGTCGAACATGCTATAAAGTCACTTGATTACCAGTCAATGACGTAAACTGTTAACAAGCACGAGAGAAACCACCAATAATGAAAATGGTCCTCAAGGTACTATCAGCACAATCCACGAAATGTGAATAGAGGAACTGAAGTCGAACACCCGTGAAATCACTCGATTGAAAGCCAATGATGTGAACTTGTTGTTGAGTGCAAAGAACTTGACATTTAGGCATGCAAGCTCTAAGGTACTGGAAGGGAGTCTCTCGGTCAACTTTCTAGATAATGAGTTGAAGTCGACGGAAGCAACCTTGTTGAAGGAGGGCCATAATGAATCCCACATCATCGACGCGAGACGAGAGGATGCAAAAGCATTTTGGATGATACAGAGAATTAGAGGTAAGTGTAACTACAGAAGGACAACTCTTGAACATATCGGCGACACAACTGGAAGTTTGGAAGCTTTTGGATCCATAGGATCGATGGTCCTAATGACGTGGTAGAGATCAAATGGAAGGCAAAATGAACAACCCAAACCCAGGAAGGTCAACGATACTGATGAGGAGGAAGTTGCCGACACAACTGATAGATTTCCAAATTTTCCCCCACCATTTCTGGCAGGTACCCCAATTATTTTTTAATTGCAAGCTTGAAGGAGATAGCATATACTTGCATTGTAAGTTCATACTTCGGATGAATCTGACCTAATAAGTTTAACGATCCCTAGGAAGGAGAAGCTCATGTTCGTCATGGTGACGAATCCGATGTCGTTTAATAATTTAATGAGTCCGACAAAGGTGTAACTCGGTATCTTTTTCATGTTTAGAAAGTTTGAAAAAGACACGTAAAAGAAAACTCCACATGGTCCCTTTTCGTATGTTTGTGTCTCTCAAGCCCAATAAGGTAGAAAACAATACTCAAAAGAATCGATTGACCATTTCATTCAAGGAATACATTTTTCGTAAATAGTGCCTCCCAGCCCGAAAAAGGGGTAAACTAGGTGCACGACATTTCGCATCCGTTAGCGAGTTCAAAACGACAAGGGCTCGACCATCTTTTCACTTTTAAAGGGTCAGAAAGGAGCTAAAAGCGGACCCCCTTGTTTTTATTCTTTTAACAAGCCAAAAAGGGAAAAATACTCAGCAATGTTTTCATATGAGTTTAACGAGTTGAGAAAAGAGCTGAAACGTGACTCATCATCGTCGTCGAGCATCCATCACTTGTCGCTGCACAAGTAAGGTAAAGTGTATTATCGAGTCCTTGAGGCAAAATAGGTAAAAATATTTACAAAACCTGATATTTTCATGAAAAAAATGAATAAAAAGGGGGAAAAGTAAATATATTTTTACCATTTACCATTTTACCTTGTTGTGAGGACTTTTCCTCACTTTTGCCCTAATTGTTCTAGAGCAAATTGCGAGAGATTCAGGAGGTCAATCAATACGCTGCCAGTTCCAGGTAATAGCCGAAGCCTTGAGCTCCATTTTTATGCTCTCTATTTCAAATTTTAGCCATTTTTCAAATTTTTTGAGGAGGTTTTTGAAAATCTTTTTCGCCCTCGGTTGGCGCAATTTCTGGGCATGGAATAGCACTGGTGTAGGGTGATTAACAAAGCCATCTGCACCGATCAGTGCAAATGTTTTTAAAACAGGTGCGTCGGCGCCATGGATAGGGAAAAACCCTATTTATTCAAAAACTAACCATTTAAACTTGAATTTTATGTGCCAAGGATGATTATTGACTCAAATTAATGGCTTTTGCAGGAGAGAATCGCTGAAAATGGTGGACAGGAAAGAACGGGAACATGAAGATGTTGACACCGAGGCAATGAATGACCAAAATTTCCTGGAGGCTTTAAGGGCTTGCAGGCTCCTCAAATTATTTCTTATGCCAGGGATAAGGGCCCAGCCCGAGTTACTTCGGTACCTGATTAGTCTTTGGGACATTCATCGAGAGATCTTTGTCATTGGAGACAAGGAGCTAGAGTTGGAAACTTCAGATTGGGGCAAGCATATCTTCTTTGCTTGCCGAACACTGCCCCGAGGCCTTGAAATCCAAGAGTGGGAAGATAGAGAGTTCCAGCGTTCGGGATCTGAAACTGAGAGTGCTTCTGTTGACTATCAACAGAGTGGCGGGGTCCCAGGCGAAACATGAGACTAACAAGTCGAAGTTCATTTATGATATTGAGTGTATAGCTCCTATGATCTTCAACTAGGCAGAGGCCATGAAGATGAACATCAAGCGCCAGTTGTCCAAAGCTAAGGCGGGGAACCTTAAGAAATTTGGCTTCGGATCAGTACTTGTGACTTTCTTCCTCGAACGAGTACCATTGTTCCAATACCAACTGTCTGAGGTGGATCCTCCTATGCCACACGATCCGCAGATGGCCTGTTGGAGCTGTTTGATGCTCAGGATCACTAGGGGTCAACACATGTCATACTGACCTACATTCTTTTCATGGCTACGACGACAAAATATCATCATGGAGGACTGGCCATACAACAGCACTGATTTCTGAGGAGATCTAGACATGCCCTTACCAGATGGAGAGGACTTCGATGACGAAGGTAAAAACCAAAATTTTTAATTTTGAGGTTTTTAATTGCTTTTGGTATATATGTGCTTATAATATCTCTCTTGTTAATGCGGACGTTGGACTAGAGCGGCCCACTAGGATGTCCCCGATAGCCAGGTGTGTTCCCTACCCTATTGATGCAGTCATCCCTTATCAGAAAGGGAGTGACAACGAGGAGGAGATCGTGATGAACCTTGAGGGGTTGACTTGTGGTATCCCAAAGTATGCTCGATTAGGAGACATTCCTCGTCAGTACCAGAGACATACTGTAGGAGTCTCCGAGCAGATCCATTGATTGTTGACTCATGTTGCACGAGCTGTATCATGCTACCATGATCACTACACCGACTAGTTCCTAGGTCTAGCACTTACATATTTTTTGAGGCCTGCATGCAACGGATATATGAGGCTTGCAAGCCGTCAATGTTATTTTAAACACACATATTAATTTTTGGGGTTCTGATGTATCAAACATTATCACTATATATATGTGTGTGTGTGTGTGTGTCTGTGTGTCTGTGTGTCTGTGTGTCTGTGTCTGTGTGTCTGTGTGTCTGTGTGTGTGTGTTGTATTTTACTGTTTACTATGGTACAAATGGTTTGTTTTATCTTTCACATGTTTCGCAAATGTCTGTCCAACACATGATTAGTTAATGCATATGTTAATGTATTCATGCGTCTAGGAATATGATGATATGTAATATAATCAAAATTCCTTTCCAATAGACGAATAAGGAGATACATTCTCAAGATCTGAGGGTTTCTGATGGAATATTTCCCGTTGAGTTGCAAAACGACAAACTGTGAATCTAGGTTGACAACCAGTTCTTTGATGTCCAAAGCAATGGCTTCTGACAATAGTTCAATGACTGCATTGTATTCAACAATGTTGTTGGTTTTGTGACCCAGACAGATACCTTGAGGGTCAATCAACTCACCGTTAGGGTCATAGATAGCCCATGTCGCAGATGATAGGTTCCGGTTACTACGGAAAGCACCATCAGCGAAACCAATGTGGGGAGTCGCAGACATCTGCAAAGTAAGAAAAACATAGTAACAGGAAATCTGTTTGAAAACTATCACACAAAACCACGATGTACAAAAACAAATCACACACTAATGTACACAAGTAACCATGCAAGATGACCTAAGCATAGTACTTTTTGAGGTAAAGCCTGTTTCAGGGCTTCTCGAGAGGATTTCCTTCATAATCAATAAGCTCTTAGGATCCTTTCTGCAAAACACGTTTCAAAATGCAAGGCCCATGCCACATAGGTTCAAACTTGCCTGCCCCTAGCTTATCGTTAGCTTGGTCATATAGGAGGACCAAATCACCCTCAGAGAACACGCGAGGGGAGACCGACTGATCGAAATGGGATTTGACCCGTTTCTTCTGTGCTTCGATGAACAAGGCAGCGAGTCTCATCTAGTCATTCTAGATATAAGAGGCGTT
Organism: Pinus taeda; assembly: GCA_000404065.3. Classification (NCBI taxonomy): domain Eukaryota; kingdom Viridiplantae; phylum Streptophyta; class Pinopsida; order Pinales; family Pinaceae; genus Pinus; species Pinus taeda. Next base: position 35,658 of record APFE030071864.1, read on the forward strand.
CCTCTTGAGGTGATGTTTCGGGGAGGATTTCAACAGCTAACTTGATAGAGGGAATCTCACATTCGATTGGAAATGTTGCTTCCAGACCATAGACCAGCTGGAATGGTGTGAAACCAATTGCGTCTTTTGTTGAGGTTCTGTAGACCCACAGAGATGAAAAGAGCATGAGATGCCAATTTGACTTGTGCATCCCAATAGTACGCTGAAGCATTATAACCAAGACCTTGTTCATGCCTTCAAATTGACTATTGGCCTGAGGTTAATATGGGGTCAAGCCATCATGGCGCAAGCCAATGAAGATGTTAGCTCGACCATCATGTAATCTCTAAAATGGGAGCCATGATCTGTGACAATGGCATGGGTACGCAGAATCTGGAAATAACATGGTTAAAAAGGAATTGAGCCATCGTCTTACCATCTACAGAATATGTAGGCATCGCTTCAACCCATTTGGTGAAATAATCCATAGCGACGATAATATAGCCATGTCTTTTGGCCGAACGAGGGTTACATGTCATATAATCGATGCCCCATTTGGAAAAGGGACCAACGGTAACGACGGGGTGTAGGTGAGCGGGTGGGGCGCGCATCTTGAGTTGGTAAATTTGGCATTCATGGCACTTGCGAACAACAAGAATGCAGTCCTTGAAGATAGACGCCCAGAAATAACCAACACGAAGGATTTTTTGAGCTGTAGCGTAACCAGACATATGACCACCACATGCCCCAAAGTGGCAATCATTGAGAACTCTTTCAGCTTGCTCGATCATAAGACATCAGCAAAGCACTGAATTGATGTTGACACGGTATAAAGTATCACTAATAATATGCTAAGGTTGGGAGTGATGCCGGATCCTTCGGTGATCATCTTTAGTCAATGCGAACCGGAACATGGATGTCTAGAGATACACGATGATATCACCGTAACATGGATCGAGGGTGCTAATCAGGAAAAGGGTCTCATCTGGAAGTTGTTCATTTGTACCAGCAGGGAGAGCCTTGGAGGGAAGGGAACAAATCAATTCGGCGAAAACAAGTGCCTTCTTAGATTTGGCTATAACGAAGAACAAATCGAATTCTTGCAGGGTTACAATCCATTTAGAATACTTTCCCCCTAGCAACTGACGAGTCAAGATATAGGTCATAGGGTTGCATTCAGAAATCACTATAGTTGTGCGTAACAGGACATAGTGCTAAAAGCGTTGAACAACCTAAACAGTAGCCAAAGCCAACTTCTTTACATGTGCATAGCATGTTTTAGTGTTGAGGAGATTCTGACTAAGGTAGTAGATTACATGTTCGTTGCCTTCGTCATCGTCTTGAACCAAAACCATAGAAATGGTGCTATGGGTCGTGGCTAGGTAAAGGATGTAATATCGATAATAGTCTGGCAGATGCAACAAAGGAGCATTTATGAGTACGGCCTTGAGATCATCAAAAGATTTTTGGGCCACCTCATCCCATACAAAGGGCGTTCCTTGTTTAAGTAGTGAAGTAAACCCTGTGGCTAGCCCGACATAGTTGGGTATAAAATGACGGAGAAAGTTGGTCTTTCCTTGCAGCCTCTGGAATTGGTGCAGTGAGGATGGAGGGGATAAATTTACAATGGCCTCGAATTTTAGCGGATCCAAGTGAATACCATCCTTGGAAATAATGAAGCTGAGGAGTCGTCCAGATTCTACGCAGAAAACACATTTATGCGGGTTTAACCGAATGTTATAGTGTCAACAACATAGAAAAATCTACCGAAGATGTTCTGGGTGATCATGGCGCTTATGAGAATGAGCGAGAAGGTAATTCAAGTAAGGCTAGACAATGTTACGAATGTCATGAAACGCATAGGACATTGCCCGTTGAAACATGGCTCCAGCATTTTTGAGGCTGAAAGGGAGCTTCTTGTATGCGAACGTACCCCATGGATAGATAAAGGCTATCTTTTCTTGATCGTCCGGTGCGATGTTGATCTGGTTATAACTAGAAAAACCATCCATAAAGTAAAAGATATTCCTCCCGACACATTCATCAATGATCTAATCAATGAAGGGAGTAGGATAGTTGTCTTTAGGACAAGCACGATTGAGATCTCAATAATCCACGCAAACGCGAATCGTGCCCTGTTTTTTAGTCACCGGGACAATATTGGACACCCACTCTGTAAGGGGGATGGGATAGATGAACCCAGCTTTGAGAAGCTTTTCCACTTCACCCTTAATAGCGACGGCCTTCCTAAGGTGCACCGGGCAAAATCGTTGGCAAACGGGCTTTGTGTGCAGATACGTTGGTATTTCATGCACCACAATGCTAGGATCAATGCCAGGCATTTCTTCATAGGACCACGCAAACACATCACGGAATTCCTGAAATAGACGAGTATATGTATTAATCTCATCCGGAGAACAAGATACCCCAATATGAACATGTTCAACGATACCGGGTTTGATAGAGATGTCAATCGACATCGTTTGGGTAATATTACCTAGATTTCCTTCTAACCAGACTTCATGAGTAACAATCGGTGGAAGAAATGGAGAAGAGGACTTTTCGAAAGTGGTAGACATGACCGTTGGGTGAGGCAAGAACGAGGAGCGATGATGAGTATTGATCCATAGGGGTTCCTCTAGAGACATGATTTCCATGATACCTTCATCACCAAGGAAGGTCTCGATTAAGGGATTAGGTGATTCCAAAATGTCAAGCCACAGGGATTGAGAGTACGTATCGAAAGAGGTCTTTGACATATGAGAATCAGAGGATGCAGAGTTCGAAGCCGAAACAATTTCCACATAATTGACTTCGACAGGACTAAGTGGCATAACCTCACACCATGTATCAACAAGATCTGGTGCAGGTATGACCCAAGGATCAAATTTGACCGAGATCATGTTGACAGAGGCAACATGAGGAGGTGGGAGTGGAAAAATTCCCATTAAGGTAGAATCTTTAAAGAGACCTGCCCCCACACTCTCATAGGGAGCACCAAAGTGCTTGACGTACGAAATATTGCCATCTAAGGAGGAAGAGGCAAAAAAGGGCAGTTGGTCGACAGTGAAAATCTTCCCTTGATGGGGGAAACGAATCACACGAAATAAAGAGGAGGCCACGGCATGCATGGCATGAGTCCAACTTCGGCCGAGTAGAAGATTATAATTGAGATTGGTGCCAACAATCTCTACTTCAACTTGCATTGTCTTGCCTTCTAGGGTGATGGCGAGATTAGGTAAGACATCGAAGGGTCGTGAATCGCACCCATCGAAATCTTCCAAAATGTTCGGAGATTGGTTCAGTGTAGGATAACCAATAGCCTTCCAACATGCGATCGACATGATGCAGGTGGAAGCATCTTCATCGATGATAGTTCGACAGATGGTCTTCTCATTGATGATTACCCAAATAAGAAAGGCAATCTGATGAAGGAGCCGTGGAACATGGTTCTCTAGATCGAAACATATCAAATTGGAGTCGGTGGGATCGATGCCCCCAATAGCCGACAGCAAAGATTTTCGCTGCAATGAGCAGCTTTGGAGTACCTCGAGAGGCAACATGGCTAACGGCGCCTGAGCCAAATCCTCAACAATATTGTAATGCTGAGCAACTTGGACGTTGGGATTATACGAGGATTTCGCAGTACACCTCGAGAGGGTGGCTGCATAGCGGAATCAGGGTTAGGGCGCTCAATATGCAGAGGGCCAGAACTCAGGGTAGAAGAGGAAGGTGCAACTTCTCTATCTTTCCCAACTGCTGTAGCAAGAGTTTGATAGTCTTTTAACCTAGTAGCCACATTAATAGTCGTACTCATCATGAACACTTGAGATACAAAGGAAGCAGATTGGGGTTGGTCTACCATTTGGGTCTACTGAGACGGAAATGGCTCTTTGAGGACAGTAGGGGTCCCTTTGAGTAGGCGACTAACTTCATATTGTTGGGGACAATCCTTAGTGTAGTGATCTTCCTCGCAAATGAGGCAGGGATACTTAGGTTTTTGTTGCGAAGCTTTGCTAGCAAACAATTTGGGAGGACCCTGTTTCGGAGCATAGAATTTAGCTTGGCCTTTGCTTTTCTTTTTCCCTTTCGAGGATTTGTCCGTTGCGGTATACTGGACAGTGTGGACCTCTTAGGTTTTACCAGGGTTAGGTGGATTTTGAGATGAACTATTAGGGACAGCAGTCGAGACTGACTTCTATTTGGAAGAAGTTTTAGCAGGGGTCTCGGATACTGAACCAATAACTCCATCAACTGGAGGAACAACTAGTGACTTTGATGTTCGGGATCAGATGATGGTAGTGGATCATTGTGTAATAATTCATATAAAGTGACAGACTGAGAGTAAACGAGATCCAAGTACTAGGCACAAGCAATGGCCTACTCTTCAGTGATGCATCCACCCATAGCTATATCACAAGCAATTAGGGCTATGAATGATTTGGTAAACCATTCAGTAAGCAACTAATCAGCAATCTGGAATTTGATCAAGCGATGCCTATGTCTCCATTCATGGATGTGATCAAAGATGTGTGTCTTTGTGTCTTGCTTAAGCAATGTAAGCAAATAGGTGCCAGTTTCATAGCGAAATGGCAGCTGAAAATGCGTGAGGAAAGCCATGGCTAAAGAGTTAAATTCATGGTAAGTACTTCGAGGTAGCTCGATGTACCACTTTGTTGTAGCACCCATGAGGGTTCGTTGGAAAAGACGAAGACGAATGGAATCGTCTACGTATGAGTTCGACGAGCACTAGAGGTGATATGTCATCACATGGGCCTAAGGATCTTCTTTAGCTTTCGCATCGAACTTTGGGTAATCACTTAGTACCTTGGACGGCACCGGAGGCTAGTACGACGAATGAAGGATCAAATCATTCGTAAGGCGAGATACATCTGGAAACTCGCGTGTAGCCAAGAAAGGCAATTGGGTGTTAAGAGGCATGGGAGGTCGATAAGTGGGCCCATAGGGAGGAGCCCATCCCTGCTGGTAAGGATTTTGGCCCCACAGTGGGGGATTCTGGCCATATGGCATCTGAGGTTGCTCCCATTGTGGATTACCTTAACCATAGGGAGGATTTTGACCTTGAATACCTTGGAACTGTCCAGCCATAGGTTGTTGATAAACAACATACGGGTTAAAAGGATGTTGAGCCTGTTGACCCTGGACATATGGATATGGTACCTGTTGTCTTTGAACATATGGCTGATGAACCTATTTTCCTTGAACAAGAGGGTTTTGGACCTATAGTCCTTGGGCATAAGGTTGATACACTTGTTGCCCTTGGACATAGGGATTTTGTACCTGATGCCCTTGGCCGGCAGGATTCTGGACCTGTTGACCTAGGACATGAGGATTTTGAGCTTGTTGTTGCAGGACTTGACCTTGACCCTACCCTTGCAAGGGTTGACCTTGTTGATATGTATACAAGGGTTGTTGCTGCCCTGGTTGGTTTTGCTATTGCAAGGGTTGACCTTGCAGTTGAAAAATTTTCCCCTGGGGTTGCATAGGTTGGCCCTGCGAGGACATGGTTGAGAGGTGTGCGAGGCATATTGCATCTGCTGCAAGTGTTGCAAGGGTTGACCTTGCGGTTGTTGCAGTTGACCTTGTTGCGGGATCATTTTCCCTTGCTGTTGCACGGAGAGCCCTTGCTGCAACAAAGGTTTCCCTTGCGGTAAAAAAGGTTGCCCTTGTTGTTGCAGAGTTTGTCCTTGCTATTCCAAAGGTACTTGAACAGTGCCCGAGAAATTACCGAACTGAATTTGGCCATAGCCAGGCTGGATGTACTGCTGAGATTGGAGGATGTAAGGTTGATTAACCATTCCTTCAAAACCATATGGAACATAAGGATTTTGGTATTGGACCTTAGCCCCATAGGGCTGTTAATACTGAACATTACTCAATCCAGACTGACCAACATGATTATGAACTTGTTGGTACTGGACATTGCTTGACCCAGTAGGATCAACAGGGTTATAAATAATTGCAGAAGAAGGTTGGTTTATACCAAGCATGTGAGCTTGTGATCCGCTGACATTAGCGACACCTGACACCATAGAAACATTTAGGTTTTTCCCCCCAGGTGGTGGCACGACCTGACCACTGACTAGCGGAACGGAAGAACTGATAGAGACAATCTTTGAAATGTCGGTTGTGCCTGACGGGTAACTCAAATTGATGATACAAGTGTATTTGGAACGGTGGGTTGCACCGGGGCTGAAGTAACAGCCTGTTGGGAAGTCATGTTCGTAGCAAACGGACTTGACGTAGGCTTGGCGCCTAACGCCCATACAGGATTATGGTAAAGTGATGAGGCACTAGGTGTACCTAAAACCAAATGTACCAAAGACACATAGTTGGGTGGCAAACTTGCGGGAATACCTTCTGAAAAATGGAAACCCTCGGGAGGAAACTGCAATTGCAATTCTTCCCCCTCAACAGTGTGTGGAGTAGAAACTTTGGACTCATTCGGAGATGTGACTGGAGCATCGCCTTCGGGTTCCATGTCTGAGAACAAACACCGATGAATGGTCGAACAAGTATGAGGGGATAGTTCCAAAGGAACACCTGGCTAGTAGTACAGACTATAAGGACGCTACGGTGATATCACAACAAGGTCAAACAGAGAGTTCGAAGGGTAAATAACCAGTCCAAGCTAACTGTCAGTGGTTGGCAATTTCTCTGGAGTTTGAACGAGATTGTCTAGAGATTTTGGGCCAAGATTAGCAGATGATCCAGTATCGAAAGTAGGTGGAGGAAGAGATGACAAGGGTTGAATGCTCAGAACAATTGCGAGTTCAACATCTTGGTCCTCAAGTGACTCTGGTAACTCAGGAAACGGCTCCTCAAACAATCTTTTAGACGGAGGAGAGGAAGAGGAATTGGGTGAACCAAATGGTTCAGCCACAATGACCTTGTCTTAGTCGACAGAACAATTAACTTCAAGGCTTCAAAATGTTCTTTTAAGGGAAACTCATGATTTGGTCTCAGAAAATACTAACAGGGTGTTTTGGATCGTGGGCAAATCAATTATTAAGATGCATAAAATACTAGTGCTCTTTCATTTTTTAAGAGTCGAGAAAGAAACAAAAATGACTCTATCGCTTTTGATTTAAAACGAGCTCGAAAGGACAAGTGCTCGAATGATCTTTTAAGTTTAATGAGTCAAAAAGATCAAATGACTACTCTGGATGATCTAGGTAAACAAGATTACCAAGCAATCGTGAACTGTGGAATACCTCCCGATGAACCAAGAAGTACAAGCAGGCAATCTCCTCGAATGTTGTGTTCGGTGTATCATGTTTGCAAGGATCCGACTCGGCTTCCTAAGGATAAAAGGGTTGCAACCTAGTGGGGTCTCCTGATATATACTCGATGGTACGGGGAGCACAAATCCGTACTAGCGTTGTCTAACGCCGAAGCTAACGATAGCTGCTAGGTTTAAAGAAGCCGGAACACGTCTCTAGCCTAGACCTTCTAGATGTGATTGTTAATGTCAAATGCGCCTTAGGTTAATTGAATTCATTTTAAAGTTGATCTTGAGTTATGTTTCATTTTTCGGGTCTTAGCGATGGGACTCGAAAAAACTTAAATGCAACTAAATGAGACAAGACCCTTTAAATTCGATGAAATGCCTACACTAGATAGGGTAGAAATTACTCAATCAAATGCAAACAATCAAGCAACTAAAAACGAAATTATCTTTCACTACCTTACTTTTTCAAAAAATAAACTAATGAAAAATGCATTCAAATTCCTAATTTCCTGATAAGCACTTATCTATTAGTCCTTTCAAAAGCAAACAAATTCTCTTCCTTTTTCAAATGCCGATGGAATTCTAATCTTTCAATGATGCTAGTTATCGTAACATAATAATGCAACAAACTAGAATTTCATACTTTTTCATGAAACAACGAAACAAACTTTTTGCATACAATCTTTCGGTGAAAAAGTTTTCGAGACAACAAGCTCTTCAAGCAAATGAACACATGAAAGGAGAAGCTCATTCAGACTAAGAAACACTGACTCTACGAATCCCAAGACCAACAATGTAATCTATGCTGGAAAAGAAACATTTAGGCTAGCAAACCAAAACTTTTCAAACCTGTGTAAAGGAGATCAAAGTCGTAAAAGGACCAAAAAACAAAATGCAAAGAGTAAGTACACATACAACCCAACTTACTGAGTTCACAAACAGCTGAATGGAAGACCAACTAGATGCCCTAGTGTCACTGGCCACTCAACAACTCAATTAATCAAGCAAACAAAACCAAATGAAAAGTAGCTTTCTAATTAGGGAGAAAGCGGTCCAAAAGGCTTACGAGGTTAAAATTACAAGAGCAGAACACACTGGCCAAGAGTGGGGTCAAGCCCCAATCTTCACTTACAGGCATCGGCGTGACTGCCTAACTGACAACAAGCGCTAGAGGCTGGTCGGCGCGACTGTTTCTCAGTAACTCGCGCTGGTCAGCGCGACTGTCAGCGAATTAAGCACGCTGATCGAGAGAGCTAAGGAAAAATAAAAATAAAAAATTGAAATAGGCACCAGATCTGCTACTATGAATTTCAAACTCAGACCACTAAGCAAGAGAAAAGAAACAGAACCAAAGGGAAAAAGTGGAACTAGAAAAGTTCTCACAAAATCATGAAATCCAAGACAAACAAAAGGATTGGGTTCCCCAGTATGGTCGCCAATTTGTGGTGAAGTAAAATTATAAGTGCGGACACAAACGAATTCCTCTAGCCCGATAATGGGTCTAGCCACAACAGATACATTCTATGGAAAATTTCCTTAGGTTAGAATAAATCAAAAGGGCCTACCTCTTGGTCCGCTTATCGTGTTTGATGATGTCTTTGCTTGCTCGCTCCAACTATCTCTCGCTTCCTTCTTCAAGCACCTGAAACAAGTAAACAACAACAGACAACAAACATGATAATAGACAAATTTCAATTCAACCTAATTAACGAGTCAAGAAACATTAAGCCATGAATGTATAATATAACAAAACATGTATGAAATCAATCAATAGTTGCATATATTAATATCAAAGAGAGATTACAACCATTTGTCTTGACGTTGTAGTCCTTCTCTGACAAGACCAAGTTCCCACACACTTCTGCTAGCATTCCATGATGGCCTCAAGCAATAATAGTTTTAAGGCTCTTCCTTTTAGGCTTCACTCCAAACCAAATCACACTTCTCCCTCACACAACTAGATAGCTACAACTAGTAATAGCTTAATGTCTACTCCAAACCAAAATAGCATGAACACTCAACCAAAAACTAGCTTGTGCTTGAGAAGAAGGGAGGTTTATATAGGAAAGATGGATGGGAGATGGATCCTCTTCTCATGGGAGAAGGGCTTATCTCTTGAAGTAGTTCCATCATTATAGGGGAAAGGAGCCCAAACTGTCATCCTCTACCCCATCCAGCCAAACCATTTACTAGACTTTCGTTACAAAGCTTCTAGAACTGAAAGCTTCGGCTCCAAATATGAAAAACTTTCCAAAACAGGACCGTCGCGACTCGAACACAGCTCAGTCACACCAATCAGTGCGAGGGATAGTTCTAATCTCTGCACATTAGCGCGGGGAAGACAGAGGTCATTAGCGTCAGTGTTGTAAACTGGGCAAAACAGAAGTTTCAGGGAAAATGGTGCAAAAGGGAATTGATCTGCTCATGAAGAGGGACACAATGGGATTTTCTTCATGAAATCAAAGCATGCAAAGTTCACTGTAGAGGTCCTCCAGGATCAAGGAATGGGGAGTACAAAGACAGTGACAAAATTTTGTGTAACACTCTCCCACCTCCATCTCTATGTCTCCCTCTCTCTCTTTCCTTGCTCTCCCTACCTCTCTCCTCTCCTCTCTCACACTCTCTCTCTCCATCTCTCCCTTATTACTCCCTTTCTCTCTCCACCTCTATCTCTCTATGTCTTTGTTCTTCCCTCTCTCTCTCTCCCTCTTTCCCTCTCCTCTCTCTCAAGTCCTCTCTCTTTCCCTCCATCTCTCCTTTGCCTCTCTATCTCATCCCGCCAAACATACACACTCTCTCTCCATATTTATTTATCTCTCCCTCCCTCTCTCTCCCTTCCATCTATATCTCCATCTCCCTACGTCTCTCTTTTTTTGCTTCTCTATCTCACCCCAAACACACACTCTCTATCCATATCTATCTATTTCTCTCTCTCTCTCTCTCCCTCCCTCTCCCTTTCTCTCTTCCTCCTACTTTCCTCTCTCCCTCACTCTCTCTCCATCTCTCCCTTGTCATCCTCTCTCTCACCACCTTTCTCTCTTTATGTCTTTCTTCTTCCCGCCCTTTTTCTACCTCCCTCCCTCTCTCCTCTCTCTCAAGTCCTCTCTCTCTTTCCTTCCCACGTCCCTTTGTCTCCCTCCCCATCACTCTCTCTCTCTCTCTCCATCTTTTGTCTCCCTCTCCTTCCCTTATCTCCTTCTCTCCTCCCTCGCTCACTCTCTCTCCATCTCTTGCTTTTCACTCACTTTCTCTCCACCTCTATCTTTTTGTATTTTTTCTTCCCTCTCTCCCTTTCTCTCCCACCTCCCTTTGTCTCTTCCCCCATCATTCTTTCTCTCTCTACCCTCCAACTCTATCACCATCTCCCTCCATCTCTCTCTCCCCCCTATTCCTATGTCTCCCTCTCTCTTCCCCTTCTTCTCTCTCTCTCTATCTTCCCTCCTCTCTTCTCTCCCTCACTCTCTCTCCATCTCTCCCTTGTCACTTCTTCTATTTCTACCTCTACCTCTCTATGTTGTTCTTCGCGCCCTCTCTCTCCCTCCCTCTCTCCTTTCTTTTCCCTCCAACTCTGTCACTATCTCCCTCCCTCTCTCCTCTGTTTTCCCTCCAACTCTATTACTATCTCCCTCCCTCTCTCTTTTTTCTCTTTCCCCTACCCCTGCCTCTCTCTCTATCTCCATCCATATGATTGAGAATTGTCATTGTGTAATCAATCATATGTTTAAAGTTTAATATATTTTAAATTTTAATTTTTTATTGTGAAATGAATTATGGTTTTGGGGCAATGGTATTGATAAACCATGATATTGGCCCATGGTATTGTAACAAAACCTATTTACAAGTTAACAATATCCATGGTAAAATAGAGGAAAATATTCATGGTTAAGAATCTTGTTATATTGTAAGTTTATTGTAAGTATTAAGCTTTTATGTGCTTATTAATTAAATTTAAATATAGTTATGGAATCATTATTAGTACCTAACAAGGTGGATTCTAACAATCGATTTGTTGATACTATTAGTTTAGCATTGACCAATGCAAATTATAAGGTTTAACTTTAAAAATAATATTTATTTTTCAATATTATTTAAAAATTTAATTTTCAAACATTTGATTGGACCATAATTTGAAGGTCTTCTTGCAACTTTTGCATAATATAATGCCATGTGAATAATTGTCTTACATATGTTATGCCATAATTTATGGATATGGTTACAATATTCATACATAATTTTTAGATATTTGTGTAGTGATTTTTTATTCATATGCATTGTAGGAAAACCATCCAAAAATAAAATCCTTAAAAATAACTTAAATTCAAGTAAATAATATATTTACTATCAATTACTTCCCACCATAATTTAAGCAAGTTTTTGCATACAAATAGATAGGAATAAAATGTAAATAAGTATACTTACCAAGAGTTATTTCCCACCATTAGTTATGTTTTCCTTAACACATTATGTAGGAGTAAAAGTATAAATGTGTAGTGGTTACTACCTACCAAAATTTATGCAAATTCTTCTTCTTGTGCAAACAATTTACTAATCCCTTCACATCTCAATTTATTAGCTCCTGCCAAAGCAAAACTACAAGGGAATTAAATTTATGCAAGTTCTTCTCCCTAAGTAAGCAATTTACTTATCACTTCATATCTCAATTTGTTAGTTTCCGCCAAAGCAAAACTATAAGATGATTTGTAAATTGTAACAAATTGATTTTTATTACTTTTAACTTTTTATTATTAATCGAGACAATATTTAAATATTTACATCTCCCACATACATACTAGACTCTATATTACTTTTAACATTTTATTATTTTTTAATTGAGACACCATATAAATATTAAATTGTTACAACAATACATTTTTTGAAAATTAAATGATTAAAACAAATTAATCCCAAATTTCAAGAAACATGTGAAATGCTTATATATTAATCAACTAGATACTCCCATGACAACACATCCAAAAATATTAATGATGGAGTCAAGATGGCAGCAAATTGAAAATCCTCATGACAACAAGGAATCCATGTGTCATGAAATTAATCGTGAGAATGCCGTTAATAAGTTCATGAATTTGTTATTGCAGCAAGAATATAAAATTTTCTTATATGTGCGTTAAGTGATCAACCATCCATCTTCCTTAACCACGAAAACCTCTTGAAATCATGAAACATTATGTTGGAATATGTGAGATCACAATTTTGAACCTGCTGTGACCATTTGTTCGCTTATGAACAGACTAGTGAAGCATTAAGATAGTGAACCATTCCTCAAAAAAATGTTTAACCAATCCTAGGAATTTAGTAGGAACACTGCAGAATAGAGTGCTGCGTTGAGTATTCAGATTTATTTCATAGGTTTCATCACACGATAATTATGCTAGATATTGTGGAATAACAACCCAAATTGCTTTTTATAAGGCGGTACCCATCAAAATAACCAAATGATCAATCTCTGAAAGACAACATACATCATTGCTGTACATAAAATCGAGCTCTAAATGTTAAGTTGCAGCAATTGCAATGGTGCTGAAATATCATATATTCACATTCTTCCATCATTCATTATTAAGACCATTCATTCATACGACATGTGCAAACTTGAAATTCAGTGTGAATATGTATAGAATGTGATCAAGTCCAGATTCTTCCAACAAGTATAAATGGTTTACCCCGCTTAAATGGCATCTCGAAAAAAAAAGGATGAGGTCAAGTGCAAGTGCAAACTGAACGAAATCTGGAACAAGAGTTGTCTATGTTAATGATTAATATAGGGTAGTTGTTCATGAGCTGGCCTTCTTAATTATGCATTAATTACAATTTGTAATAGGTTAACCACAATGCTCACAGCTTTTAGCATTGTTTTGGCGGTACTCCATGACACAAGAAACCATAATATTAAATACTCGTTTTGAATTACATCCTCAACTGTTCACTGAAAGGGAGGTAGTTCTTTAGCTGCCTTGCCCTGCCTTCACCAGCCCAAATTCAATTTTGGGCTGGCATAGCTTAGGGCTCAATTATAGCACCCCGCTTATAACACCCACATTCTTCCTAGGCCTTGGGAAGTCAATGCCAATTTCTTTGTTCGAAAACCACTGAACCTGCATTGCAACCCACCAATCATTCTTATCGTACTGAAGCAACAAGGTAATGCATCAAATAAAAGTAATCAGAAGCACACTGACCTGGCTTATAGCTTGTGAGGACGTTAGTTGAGGCAAATGCCTTGACTGTAGCGAATTTTCTGTTCATATTTATAGCCCATATGATCATTATATTTCCAAGGTGCTTCTCTAACCTCTTGGAGCTGTGCATCAGCTATGATTCTGCAAGAACACAAATAGCACCGGAACCTTTTTAAGTCCATTAGAAAAATGGAATTCTTTTGAGCTGCCAAAGATCAGAGCTGAACTGTTGCTCCACACTTATTAGACACACACGGTCTCTCTATGTTTGGAAGGTCTTCACTGGGCCACTGGGTATTTTTTTTTATTATACTATATATTTTAATTGTTAACAGGCATCTCTCTCTTAGAAATTTCAAGTGAAGATATCTATCAATGTGGATCACGCAGTGTTCTGCTTTTAATGAAGACAGCCACCTGGATCCCTTTTTCACTCAGTAGAAAAAGAGCATACTACGGAGTAATTTTAGCCTTTCTAGTTCTTCACCATAAGCTACCCCGGGATCAACATAACAAAGCTGGAAGCAAACAACAAAACATTATTAGCTACAGAGAAGAGGTATTTGGTCAAATGTTTCAGCCGAGCAATCCTTGCCAATTATTACAGATACAGTGCAAAAAGCTTCTCAAACTGCGGAGACAGGTATAGTGTCCCCAAAAGCTTGTGTCTTAGATACTGCTACCTTTAAAAGAATTACACCAGATTCTCTTCGGGATTATAGTTCATATTCTTGTGTTCAGATTTACCTGATATTCCAACTTATTTAGAGTATGGACATGACGCTTCACATATTTTTGCCAGCCTATCCCGTCTCTTAGGGAACGTGAAAGATCCTCTGTTTTCTGCAAAATTCAAATGACAGGATGAATTTCAAGGTGATTGAAAGGAAGCTGAGGCATCCAAAGTACATTGGCTTTGACAGTGACTTAAAGAAAAAAATCAAAAAGCATGTACAAACATCTACTCAAAAATAGTCCCTAGGAGGAAAAATCCCACAAGGAACAGCTCCTCCGATAGGAGTACACAACAATTTGGAAGATAGCCACTCCTTTATAAACCAGATTAGATTCACCTGATACTATGTTCATAAATTTACTTTTGGCAGAACATAAAATTGATAATTTTATACATCACAAGTTTCTTTTAGGATTTTTTTATTTTGGCCAAGAGTATATTTATTCATTGCTTCGAATCACTAGGTGTGAGTAGTGATAAAATGTGTACAGCTGGACATCCAACCAGCTTGCAGTTTAATTTTGCTTTCTTTGTAAATAAGTTTGCGCTTCAAATTCTGTGGGACGCTGGATGATTCTGCTATCCCATATTTATATACAAGTGTTTATCGTCTGTAGTGAAGAACAGTGCCTCAACGATTATTGTGTATATCTGCTCTCTCTCTCTAAGGACTATGCATTATTCCTATTATTTAACATGGTATCAGAGCATAGGAAACTCTGAACTCGTGAGATGGGGTGCTGTTGATCATGGGAATTCCTGGAAGCATAATCCTATGCTTTGGGATTTTGGCTATTTCTTATTTGCTTGTTTGACAGAAAAATTGTCTAGGACAAAGCGTTGTTGTTGGAATATGGAAGGGAAACAAAACAAAAGAAAGCATCAGACTGCAGAGTACAAGCTGCAGACTTGCTTAAGAAGAATGAATCTCAAGATGACAAAGCACTTTTTATGACTAGTGGAAGAGACGTTTTTTTTTAGGTGTGAGAAATCAGTGATGCGGTTGCACACATGAAAAGGTGACTGCACTCTCCCTACATATATAGGAACATTCGGGGTGCTGAAGGTTTTGCTTAGGTGAGTTTTTCACTTCTGACCAAACTGTAAATCATGGCTTCACCACTGGAGAGATGGCAAGCCTATTGTAAAGCACATGCATGTGTTCTAACTTCTGGTTGGAGGAGGTGCATGCAGTTCAATGTTGTTAGTCCCGTTGTGATTAGAGTCTCCATTGTAGATTTATTGATGGTTTAATACTTAATTACATAGTGTTTTGTTGTGAGGGAGTCCTCACTGGATGGATGTTAACAGCAGGAGTGTTAAAAATTGTACAGTTGGATATCCAACCAACTGGCAATTTAGTTCTGTTTTATTTGTAAATAAGGTTGCATTTCATATTACATAGGAAATTTAACATTTCTGCTATCCCATATTGAATATAGATGTTTATCACGTGTAACGAAGATCAATGCTTCAAAGATTGACGGGTGTATCTGTTCTATCCCTCTGTGGACCGTGGCCACATCTTCCCTCAAATATAACAGTATCCAGCTAATAATAGGCACCCAGCCATAAGAATCCAACAGCATCCAGCCTGGATAATCACCACTGCCCTCCGAATACCAGATCCAAACAATATCCGTGCTAGTAATTGGCTACTGTAACAATTTTTCTATTGCTAGTGTGGATGGAACTTCAGACCTACGTCCAGCACACACAACCACAAGTTCATGTCCGTGTTTCAGAAAATTTGTACCCCATAGTTGAGTGACCAAATCCCCCTTTCACATAGACTTGGAGACTAGAAGATACGACTGTCATAGTTTGACGTTCTAAAATAGAAAGAAGATTAATCCATTTTAAAATGCATCTAAGCCAATTGCAATATTTTTTAGTACGAAGGTGTCTAAAATGAAACCTTGAAGGCCGGCTTACTTAAGAGAGTATACATTTAATTAAAAGCTAGCAATATTATAACATGACACTCGGAGCAGTTACCATGTAATTTGGCAAAATGGAATTTCAGCCACTAGACTTCTTTAGAGTATATTACGATATCATCCTATTGACGAATATTAATGGATTTGCATACCTGAGATGGATCCAAAACAAGAAGAAAACGTTCTATTTGTGTGCACTCTGGGTATTGACACTGTTGTATTCCTACTATAACGCAGGAGTGTCCTCGATGTTGGAAGTACAATGGCCTGTTACATTGAACCTTCATCTTAAAACCTTAACCAATACAATTTTGAAACAACTATATTATATACTTAAAGCTGTAAGATCTGCAAGAAAAAGTACATCAATAAATCCTAACAGAAACTACCTGTGGACAACAGTAATCTACTAAGTGCAACAATCATAGCCATAAACCTAAACTGAGTACTCCACTTACTACAGTTTGTACTCTGCTATATATATATATATATATACACACACACACAGTGAGTGTTTTAAAATAATTGCAAGTCTTTGGAGACTCCAATTTAATGGTGTATTGGCAAACAATCAGTGCAAATTAGAAAATTTGAAACTAGAACCATCTATGAACCAAATTTTGGAGGTAAAAGGGAGTTTTAAAGATCTTTCCTTCGTTCATATCTGTAGAGAGTTCAATGCTGCTGTTGATCAGTTAACAAAAGAATCTCTTAGAATCCAGAAGGGACAGCTTTCTGAGTTTTAGTTCAGATAAGGGGATCATGCATCAGTTTCTGAAAAATCTATGTTCTAATTCAGGGGTTTATTATACTTTTTGGCTGTTATGAATATAGTTTCCAGTATAGACCCTTTGGGTTGAGAATCAGATGAAAATGTCCTTTTTTCAAGGCTACCATTAAAGAGCCTTGGAATACTGTAAAGTACAAATAGGATAGATACACTTTCTGAAGTATGATCATCTCTGGACTGATATTTTTTGACCCGGAAAGAGCAGACATGATGTATATTACTATATTATGATTTAAAACTTGAAATATTACTCTCCCACACACACATATTGTACAACGTATGTACATCATAGCAGAGATTTATCCGTTTGCACTTTGTTTCTTGTGTGCTTATTTTCATTGTTGTCTCTCTTGTGCACATATAAATTGATAGCAAAGTATTTTATCAGGTCTCTTCAAATCTTGATGTTTGTTTTTCTTCTAACTCCATAACCCGCTCAAGTTCAAGTTTCATCCACTCTCTGGTTCATTTCAAGGTTTTTATTCTCCCCAAAATTCCCATTTTCCACGCATCAAGATTTTTGAAATGTCTTAGGTATCTCTTGCCACCATCACGACATACTATCACCAACAACCTGTCTCAAAATAGCCTAATGTGGGTTGTAATAATAATGTTCGAATTGCCTCTAGGGGCCCTCAAGACCCATGCAGGGGCACCACCTCATTTTGTCCTTTCTAGAACCCCTCTTTTGTCTTTATTTGACCCAATAGAACTTGTCATTTTCATGTCCTATGTTAACCCTTCTGTGGCATAGCTCTGCCAATATGTGGGCCCTTTCATCTTTATTGAAGCTTTGATTTATAATCCCAAAAGCATGTCATATCAAATGACAATCAAATGAATACACCTTGAACTTACTATAGTTTGTTGCTAAGCATTGGGGTTGTAGAATATCACAGCTTGGATTGCAATCCTTCAACTTATGTTATTTGTTAACTAATATGCTTGCATTTGTGATCACATTTGAGTACTTAAGAGTCAATACCTTCAATTCAGAGCGAGCCTTAAGGGTGCAACCACACACATCTCACAGGAGTGCTAAAAGCTCATCTCATTCTTTGATCCACTGCAACTGAGCTCAAACCTGTGCGCCCCTGCAACTGAGCACAGGAGTGCTAAAAGCATGCCTTAAGGGCACAACCACACACATCTCAAAGGAGTGCTAAAAGCTCATCTCATTCTGTGATCCACTGCAACTAAGCTCAAGCCTGTGCGCCCCTCATTTGCACCTCTCTCTTGTACTTCATTCTTTCTTAATATATGTAGCATTTTTCCAAGAAGCAAAGTTGTGTTTAGGACATTTATTCACTATAGACTTGAAAATGTCGCAAAGTTTGATTGCAATCAATGCATTTACATTGGGTTAGTACATGGACTAGAATAAATTTGGCGAGTATACCTCATAATTTGGTAGTTTATCTCCCAACTATAGGACTGGTATGAATTTCTTTTCCTAATGACCTATTATGCAACCTTTTATGTACACTATCCATTTCCTTATTGATATGATGGCTAATTAAAGTGGCTTTTATTGTTGAACTTGACACCATGTTTATTTTGTTAGAGCTTACCTGTTGCTAAAAAGTTGATCTCCTTCAAGAAAAAGCACACCCAGTAAATCCATTCAACCTCTATTTTTTTTTGTTGGCTTGACCCATGGGGGATTTATACTTTGAATATCATGGTTTACATAATACTTCATAACATGATGATTGCCAATTGAACTGCCCCGCGTGGGCAAACCTCTATTACTGTGTAGACAGCAGTAATGGCAATGGACTTTGGTGTGGCAGTAATGGGCAGATCCATTTCCACCAGTAGTTTTTTGTGCAGCAGTGGTTGTGGTGTGGAAGGTGTACTAGTAATATTGTGTCATATTCCTCGTAGAGTGAAGGTGCAACACTAGCCATCTTGACAGGCTCATAGGAATTACATAGAAAGCAATGAACATGCATTTTGTAGGCATGGGTGTGGCAGCTTAGAGTCTTTCTAATTTTACCTTTGCTAATGTTCGAGAATTCCAGATTTGTATTTGTTTTAAAATTAGCATGCACGATGTTCTGTATTTAGTATTTTCCAGTTTGAGTAGCACCACTCCTGGGGAGTTTTTCTAATTTTAGAAAAGGTGCAAAAATTAGGTATTGTCTTAGCTATTTATATGCCATATATGCTTCCCTAGTAAACTCTCTCCTAAGGCACTCTTTCCTAGGCAGGTTACTCATGGATCTCATATGTATGCCTTACATTAGATTATTAACCCTAATCTCTCTCTCCTACTCTATAAGGAGGGATACAGGCAGATTAGTTTTTTCATGCCTAGAGTTTTGGCCAGAAAGTTGCTATCTGAGTTTACGTTGTCTGCACTGATAAATAATTATTTGATGGAAGGCCTAGAAATTCTCCTTGCTGTCATAAATTCCAATATTTTATTTATGCTGGAGTAGTTAGTTTACTGTAGAATTTTAATAGAGTTTTTGAGAATGTGGTGTCTGTATTTTTGAATTTTCAGTATATACAAAGAGAAGGGTTTTTGATAAGTGTATACAGTGTTTTAGATAAGGAGCTGTAGGGTTTTATTGTTGAAGTGCATATCTGCTGGTCCATAAACTAAATTTCAACATGGTATCAGAGTTGTGCTTCTGAGATCTTCCAACTTCCAAGAATCCATGTTGGATGGATCAACAGTCGATAAGAGGGAGCTGATGGAGGGTTCCAGTGAATGTGATGACCAAAGTTCTTAAGTGCTTGAAGAGATTTGGACATGTGAAAGGTTGTAGGATGTGATGCCCTAAGCTGCTATAGTGATTGGAGTCTTGTATATTATTTATTTTCTGACTGATTAGTTTGGTTTTAGTGTTCGAACAGCAGCAAGTATGACCAGTCTTAGAGCATGTGACAGACTCAAGGTGATCTAGATTGGATCATCATTCCATTTGTTATCTATCTTGATACTTTTTGGGTGGTAAAATTAACTTGTAGGGCCCATTTTAGTGGCAGGTCCCAGTTTTGAAAAATGGGGTCTGAAACCTTCTGGAGCCATTTTGAGGTATCGAATGGCATTTTTTGGGGGTCGCAAGGTCCAAAACTTGTGCACACACCCTCAACATTGATCTACAGTCCAAGACCTTTCCAACAGTACAAAGATCACCTCAATCAGAGCTTGTATGTGGATTTTATTCCTCATGCAAGTTGACCTACATAGTTAACCAATGGTACAAGTGGATGCCACATCGGCCCCTATTACTCACACATGTGGGGCTAGCCACATGAGAACTTTTAAGAAGATTCTAGAAGGTCCAAAATATTATCACATTGAGGGTTGAGAAAGTCAAAGAGGTAGGTTAACTTCAATAAATGCTTTTAATGTTTGTTGCATTAGCAACCTAAGAATTTTGGCCTTCTCTTGCAGGGTTGTATTTTTGACATTCTTTAAACCCATGGCTAATGATGCCCAAAATATGTTTCTTCACACTACTACAATTCCCAGTAATATCATCATTCATTAGAGAATTTTCAAGTTTAAAATGGCTCTCCTAAGGAAAATAACAAAATAATAGTTATGAATTTTGAAAGGGAAAAAAAGAAAAACTTTTCTTTAACAAAATTATATTCTTAGATTATTCCTTGTAGGTTTACTCAAATTTCTAGTGTAGGCCTTTGTTGGATGTGGAATTATATTCTGCATCCAATGAGTACCCATTTTGCATACTTTTGATCAACCCCAGTGAGAACTAGGAATACATGAAAAAATGTGTTTCTTTTATGAATATCCCTGGGGATTGTGTTGTTGGTCATTCTTTATATATGTAAATATGCTTTATTGTATACTTGATTGCTCCCTTGAAAATTTGAGAAAAAAATCTCTCGAATTGACTAGATTTCTTTAATAAAGATACATGGAAAGCATTATGAGTCTTTATGATAGTAGAAAATGCAAACTTATATGCAACGAATCCTCAATTCTTCGACAACATAGTTACATATATAATAAAGTATAATAAGATACATAAAGAACGAGTCAAAGGACAATAGCTCGAGTGGAAGCTAGCGGGTTTAATTCCCCCTCCACCCGGGTTCTATTCTCTAGAGACATGTTAGCCAGTGTTCCACGGAGACGCGTCCCCCAGGGTTGGGTGCACGCACCCCATGCACTTGGGATGGGGGGACATCTGGGGAAACATTTTCCCACGTCCCCCTTTTGTGGAGACGTGGGGAGACACGGGGGGGCATTTCCCCAGTGTGGGGAACACAGCTCCCCAAAAAGGGTGCTTCTAGGAGTCCCCACTCAGAAAGGGCTAGGTATTCCCAATTTGATTAGGACCGGACCAAACCGGTTTGGACTAGCTAGTCCAACCATTTTCAGACCTAAACCGGTTTGAACTGGTGCAATGGACCGAAAATGGCTGGCTCGGTATCAAACCAACCGGTTCTGTTACTAACCAGCCGATTCGGTACCGAACCGATCGGTTTTGTTACTGAACCAACCAATTCGGTACCAAACCGACCATTTTTGTTGAACCGGTCAGTTCAATGCAACTGCCTAACAACTCATGCACGGGGCCCATTCAAGCGATTTTTTTAATTAATTTTTTGGTTTTTTAATATTTTTCTTAGTTGGGGCTTTGGGGCGTGAATGGAATTGGAGTGTTTTTGGTGAATACACACCAAGAAGAGGAACCGTTTGGAGCAAAAACGGTTGAATGACATGGCTTATGTTTAGTACAACCTTAGGTTGAGGTGAAACCAGTTAATGAATAAGACACCTGAATCAAGCAATATAACTTTGGATGACTTTGATGCATCATCAGAGTGGGTTGTGGAGACCCACGAACCAACGTTTAACAATGAAGATCTTTCTTGGATGGACTTGGACCCACTTTCAGCTCCACCTCCAAGGCCAAGGGAATCAAGTCAAAATCCCACTATAGATCCTTAGTTTGTTACTGCTAATTCTTAACATGAAGATGAGGTGGAGGCTAAGGATGTTGATTCCAATTAGTAATTTAGTACTAAATAGTATTGTAGTTTGATGTATCAAAGGGAATTTAGAGTCTATATCTTGATATATTTTGTTTGAGACATGTATTGCATAGTGCACTAAGTGTTATTTTGGTATTATCATATTATGCACTTTTGCTATATAAATGAGAACTTTTTCATATTTTTGTATAAATTGTTTGAATTTATATGGATGCACATGAATATATATGTTTTTCTTTAAAATTTGAATATTTTATGTATTTTTGCTCAATGGGTTTTTTGGTCCGGTTTTTTTACTAGTTTTTGTCCAGTTATGACCGGTTCCCAGTCCGAAGGGTCTACCGGTTCTGATAACTATGGGTATCCCCCCTTTCATATCCCATTCAAACTTCATATGGAGAAAATAGAATTTCATATCCCATTCAAAATTCAGCAAACTTAACAAGTTTCAAGATTTCAAGATTGGGAGGATTGCAATGTTTCCATTGGATTCTATCAAGTATGAGGGTATGGAACTAACATGTAATCAAGAGCACCAAGCCCATAGTCACCCCTTTTAAGGGGGGGCATGTCCCCCTCAATTTTGTTTAATAGCCCTTGAAATTTAAAAAATAAAAATAAAAACTAAAAAGAAAAATACGTAACAAATATCAAAACCTAAACTAATTTGCAATCCCTAACTCACTCATTCGATTTACCAAGCTTACATCTACTTGGCTTACCATGCAATACTATCTGACTTACCAATTAACTATTGCCTCTCCTTCCCTGCAATGCTCCTTCAATGTTCATTGTCCATTTTTAATTTTCAGTTTTAACTTTCAAGTCTTGACTCTAGATATTGATGACCTTAGACTAATTTTTTGACTCGTCACTCTTTACATCTTTGAGTTTTAGTTATATCAATTTACCATTTTATTCTTCAAATTTTAGTATCTACTGTAGTCTATTTTTCTTAGTACTAATTAGACTCTAGAATGATGAATATGGATCAATGTATTCCATTATTGAATCTCATGGTGTATGGATGAATGATATATGCATATGCATCAGTGGAATGATGAGTATGGATCAATGTATTTCATTATTTAATTCAATTATGTATGGATCAATGTATTTATACTTTCATTATTGAATATGAATTTGTATATATATGTGTGTGTGTGTCTGTGTGTGAGGAACCTAACTTTATGCACATTTATCTAAAGAACATTTTACGGGAAGATCGGGAGGCACGATGACGAAGCTCTCGAATATTCTGCCTAGCAAGGGTTTAGGATAATTTTTCTCGGTTTACTGAAGGCTCACCGTTTACCCGTAGACCTCCGACTGGCTCTCCCACTACGTCTGTTCCCTTTGTTGCTGCCTTCTGTCGCCGACGGTCACGATGTCGTTTCCCTGTTCCATCGGACCCGTTTTCCGACCAACCTATTTTTGGAAGCCCTAACCCTAACCCGATGTTTTCTGTTTCCCCTCCGCCTTCTGTATCTACTCTGTCCTGCTCTGCCCCGGTGATCACCCTCCCTGGTCTCACAGCATCCTCCCTTCATTTTGGCACCCTCTCTATAGACTCACCTGCTTTGGATTGTTCGCTGCTCTCCCCTGGTACTCTTCACCTACTCGCCGCAGTCTCATCACCCTCACCCTCGTTTGAGCCAAACCCTCCGAAAGACATTCTTCATCTGTCTAGCTCTCCACCGCCTCAGGATCAAGCGAGGACTGAAGTTGCAGATCACACAGCTGGGGGTCCATCAAATCTCGGCTCCATCCCGTCAATTTCTACTACAAATTCCCCGTCTGGATGCTTCGAAACACCTATGATTAGGGTTAATTCGGCATCTCAATTTCAACAAGATGGGCACACTCCTTCCAACCCGCTTCAGGATCATCCTATTGCGCCCCGGACTGGTAAGCAGAAAGTTAAGTGTGTAAAGGCTTCGTCAAAAGATTTCACCATCCGATTCAGTGAGGGTTTGTCAATGGGTGAAGTCGCGGATAAGGCTAGCTCTGTTCTGGTTGGGCATGTCCGTGGTAGGGCTTATTCGACAGAGAGATTGACCCTCTGGGTAGTAGGTACAAGAAATCTGGGGCAATACCCTCAAGGAACTGTCGGAGGTTCAGATCCTCCCTCGCGGGTGGTTTTCTCTGCATTTTTCAATGGAGGAATATACAGATCTAGTACTTGCTCGATACTGGCATATAGAGATGGCTCTAGTCCTCCTTAAGCATTGGAATCCATTGTTCGATCCAAATAGGGAACAGATTGGGGTTGGACCACTCTAGGTTCGTTTACCAGGACTCCCACTACAGTATTGGTCGGGGGATGTTTTCGTCAGGATTGGGAATATGCTCGGCACCTTACTTGACTATGATAAATGCTACATTCAGTCCAAGAATCGAACCCTAGCCCGCATTCTGGTTCATTTGGATACCCGCGAGGGTTTGGAGGAGAAAATCACATTACAGTGGAGGAATTTCACTCGGGTTCAGATTCTGGACTATGAAGGAGTCTCGTTTCGATGCAGAAGATGTCATAAGGTGGGGCATATATTCAAGGAATGCCCTCTAGTCAAAAAAACACCTGATCCTCCGATCGCACCAGAAGCCACAAAGGGTCAAGCAGTTTCTCTTCCGGACTGTAATCCTGTTCCGGTCCGCCAAGCCACCATTCGGGCCGCTTCTTCCCCGGCTGCAGAATGTTCGCATAGGAAACCATCTCCTCCTATGACGCCCTCCCGGGCTGTTGCTGAGGCTGCGAGAAAAGCGGGTACTCTTTCCTCTCACCCTAACTCCTTTGTATCTAATTCTAGCATTGCATTTCAAGATTCATCATCTTTTAAGCACTTTACTCCCTCCATACCCTGCACTCTCACCGTTCCCCCTCCCATCATTTCTACCACCGCTCCATCATTCCCACCATCACCCTCAATTCCTCTCTCATCCTCCAAGGACTGGTCTAAACCGCCTCATTCATACAATTTGCGCTCTCGCTCTCACTCAGAA
Source organism: Pinus taeda (assembly GCA_000404065.3). Taxonomy (NCBI): domain Eukaryota; kingdom Viridiplantae; phylum Streptophyta; class Pinopsida; order Pinales; family Pinaceae; genus Pinus; species Pinus taeda. The sequence goes on from APFE030071864.1 coordinate 60,535, forward strand.
GGTCAAACACCCTCCTATTCAGGGTTGGGACTTGCCCTCCTTGGATCTTTCACCAAATTGTCTCGTGGCCGAAAATCTTATCTCTCTAAAGCCATTCAAAAGGCTGGGGCAGAAGTTGTTTCAGGCAAACAATCCTCCTTGGACAGGGTTCTTAGAGCGTTGAATACCCAGGGGCGGTTTCCCCCATGAAGTGGCTTTCCTTCAATTGCAGAGGTATGGCTAGTGCCTCCAAAAAACTAGCCTTGCGCAGATTATTTGATACTAAATCTGTGGATATCATTATGTTGCAAGAAACCCTTGGTGATGTTGATCTCATCACTAGATCTTTGGAATCCTTAAAACCTAGTTGGCACTTTTACTCTCTTGATGCTATGGGGCGTTCTGGGGGGTTAGCCATTGGATACAATCCTCGCACCATTAAGGTCATATCATTGTGGGCTGGATTAGGGTTTATTGGTATGAATATTTTCTCGGCAGAACTTGGTATGGATCTCTGGATCATTAACATATATGGACCCTGTCATCGGCGAGAGGATTTCTGGAACAGATTCTTCAATCTATCTATAACTTCATCTGATCACCTTGTCCTTGGGGGTGGATCCTCTATCAGGGAATATGATGAATTTATTGGAGCAACATAACCTCTCTGATGTCCCCATGAATAAGCCCCTTCCTACTTGGAGGAACAGAAGAATTGGGGATGCAGCTCTAGCTAGAAGGCTTGATTGATTCCTGATTAAGGTGCCTCTGTTACAAATTACAATATCTGAATAGATATAGACAATGGGTGGGTTCTGGGGGCATATCTGATCACTCTCCCATATATTTGGAGATCCTTGGTCCCCATTCAAAGCCTAAATCCCCCTTTAAACTCAACCATGTGTGGCTACAAGATTCGGGATACATCAAGCTGGTCACTGACTACTGCAAAGCAAATCCCATATCAAGATATAGATCTCTAACTGAGGGTTTCTACCACAATCTTTCTCATCTCAAGCAACTATCTATCACCTGGGCTAAAGAGAAAGTCCAAAGGGATGATCATATCCTATCTCAGACTGAATCAGAACTGAGTGATTTAATGGATGATCGTAACAAGGGGTTTACAACTATTATTGAAAAATCCCATCTTATTGAGCTTGAGAAACAGAAGGATAAGATATTGACGGAGAGAGAGGAAACTTGGAGACTCAAGAGTAGGGCCATTTGGCTTCTTGCAGGAGATGATAACACAAAATTCTTTTAGAACTATGCCAAGGGAAGAAAGGTGTCTAACACTATTTGGAATCTTCCCTTACTTGATGGAGGTGTGGCAGACACTTTCAGTAAACTTTCTCTTCTGGGCACCTCTCATTTTCAAAATCTCTACAAAACCCCTCTTGGGTCCAATCTAGCGAACATTATTGAAGTAGCTAGCCATTTTCATCAATTTGTGGATGAAGATACGGCAGATGATCTCACCTCACCTATGACGACTGCTGAACTTAAGGGGACCCTGAAATGGTTTAAAAAAGATAAAAGTCCAGGGCCGAATGGATGGACTATTGAATTTTATCTGGCCTTTTATGAACTCTTGGGACAAGACCTACTCAAAGTAGTGAAGGAATGCAGGACCACTAGAAAATTATATGATGCCATTAACTCCACCTTCATTGCTCTTATACCCAAGTCTGATTCTCCATCATCTTTCAATGACTTTCGCCCCATCTCTCTCTGCAATTGTCTCTACAAAATCATTGCAAAGATTATTGCCAACAGGATCAGGCCCATCCTCTCTCTCCATATATCACCCAAGCAATTTGCTTTTCTTGAGAATCGATAGATTCACGAAGCCATGAGCACTGCTCAAGAGGCCATACAATCGATCAGGACCAAAAAGCTAAAGGGCATCATCTTAAAGATTGACTTGGAAAAAGCTTTCAACCGTGTTAGTTGGCTTTACATCAAAATGCTTCTCATTCATTTGGGCTTCCCCTGTGATTTCATCACCTGGATCATGTTTTGCATCACCTCAGCCTCCTTCAGTGTGCTCATCAGTGGATCTACTTCACATTTCTTTCATGCCGAGAGAGGACTCAAACAAGGATGCCCCCTATCTCCCATTCTTTTCCTTATTGTCATGGAAGGACTCAGTCGACTCCTTACACAGGCAAAGAGCAATGGTCGATTGTTTGGACTAAAAGTGAATGACCTATGTTACCTCACTCATCTACTTTTTGTCGATGACATTCTCATTTTTCTTGATGGTAGCATACAAGACTTTGCCTCCTTTGCTAATGTACTCTCCCTTTTCTCTCGGGCTACGGGCATGATGGCTAACCATGGGAAATCCACTATAACCTTAGCCCACACTTCCATCCAGGAGTCTCGATATGCTCAGTAGCACTTCCCATATAGCATCCTCCCACTTGATCAGGATTTTAAATACCTGGGGTTCTGAATCAAACCCCTATGTCAAAAAATCGCTGATTGGATATGGTTAGTCATTAAGTTGGAGAAAAGGCTATCAAATTGGTGTCATCAATTCTTATCTAGAGCAGGAAGATCAGTGCTCATCAAATTTGTACTGGAGGCCACACCTTTTTTTTAGATGGCTTTGGCATGGATTCCCAGAAGCATCCTTGCCCCGCCTTCAACAGATATGCAACAGATATCTATGGAACGGTCATAAAGATAAGAAGATTTTTGCCTGGGTTAGCTGGAATAAGATTGCTCTGCCTAAAAAATGGGAAGGTTGGGGATTAAAAGATTTAAATCTCTTTTCTTAGGCTCTTGCTGCAAAAATGGGATGGACACTACTCACTATGCAGAACCTCTAGACCACTGTCACTTATCACAAATACATTTGGCCTCTACAGCTCATGGACTGGGTGTGTCTGCCAAGATGGTCTAGGATTGGCATATCTTCCGTTTGGAAAGCTCTGCTTCACTCCTTACCTATCATCCGCAATAATTTGGCCTGGAGGATAAATGATGGTTCAAAAGCTCGATCAATCTGGATCCTTGGACTGGTGGAGGTGACCGACACCATCTTTAGAGAGAGCTTATCCATCTTCTATATCAGAGAGACATCAAAGTTATCGCTCACATTGCAGATCAGGATAATACCTCCATCTTTGCACAAGGATGGAATTCTGCTCACTTACTTGATATCCCACCCCAATGGCACCAACGTGGCAAAATTATACTTCTGCATTGACTAAATCTCACATTAGAATTAAGGAGGGACTTGATGAACTTATTTGGTGCTTCGCTGATAATGGAGTATATACTCCAAAAGTTGGTTATCTCGGGCTAATTAATAGCAAACAGGCGGAGGTTACTCAAGATTGGTGGCAGACTATCTGGAAGCTTAAAACTCCACCGAGAACTAGGCTCTTTTTCTGGTGTGTACTTAGTAAAAAGTTCCCACCGGGGAATATTTAACCCATCGTGCCATATATGGACCACACTGGTGTGTCCTCTGTAAGCAGGCCTCATAAACGATTGAACATCTTTTTCTAAAATGTGGTTCTGCTGTAAGCCTTTGGCAGTCCATCTCTACATTGATCCAATTTGCTAGCGGATGGGATGGGGAAAACTTAAATCATGCTTGGAGAAACTGGCATACCACGCATCACGGACCAAAACTGCTTTGCCTCCCTTTGCTTATATGTTTGTCTATCTGGCTGACCCAGAACAGAATTATCTTTGAGGATGGTGTTCTAGATGGCAAATTATTTCTGCTAAGATCATCTCCGCCTACCATGAACTGCCTGATTTCACAATGCCTCTTCCTCGACAACCACTTGCACATGATCCCATTGATAAATCTATCCCCTGGGCATACTTTGATGGTGCTACACAGGAACATGGGTGTGGGGGAGGTTTCCTATTGTATCTATTTGATCATCATCATTTCAAGGTCAAGCTGGGACTTGGAGGAGGGACAAACAATTATGTTGAATTAATCACCCTCTGACATTTACTGCATTCCTCACTAGGCCATGACTACATCAATCTACATATTTATGGAGACTCAAAAATCATTATAAAGTGGTTCAATAACATCACTTCCTGCCATGCACACACTCTTAGAAATATTTTGGATGAAGTGCTCATATTCAAATCTCAATTTAACTCCATCTCATGTCATCACATTTACAGGGAACATAACAAAAGCGTTGATAGGCTTTCCAAGGAGGCCACGCTACTACCCAGAGGCCAATGGATGATTCAGGAGCAGAGGGGTACAGCCCAATACCAATATTACCACAGGCCTTATATTGATCAGACAGATCATAGGGCAAATAGGCCCTAAATATTTTTGGGACATATCCAGATATAATACTATTCATTGTATATATCATAGTATGTTTTTATTATTAGACTATCTATTATGCTATCGCCCTGCGTGGTGAATCTATATTGTAGATATCTCAGTTATGGTTTTCTATTTCAAACACTATCATGCTATCGCCCTGCGTGGTGAATATGTTTATTACTCAGCACCATTTTTGAAATGGACATGGATGTATATATTTTTGACTTGTATACACTGATATGGCTAAGGGCCAAATGCTGCATATGCTACGAAGCATCTACTATATGTAATTTTTCAAAAATAATGAAAGATTACGATTTTTCTTTGGAAAAAAATGTGTGTGTGTGTGTTGCAGGAAACGACCCCCAATGTGGTGTCCCCGCACCCGAAACTCCCTAAAACGCTGAAACGCGGCTGAAACATCTGGGTGGTGTTTCTTGATTTGGAAACGCCACCCAAACGCCGCTAAAGCATTTCTATGGCAATTCAACCCAAGTTTTCCCCGTTTCCAAACAGTTTTGTCCCATTTCCATGACTTTATAGCTTCTGCGAGTTCACTTAAGCACCCAAGAATGTTGTGGAGCCCTTCTATGGCCAAAACAGATTTAATATAACACTAAATTTTATGTCTAATCACTCCACAGACTAATTTATCTCTAATCAATCCACGCTCTAGTTCTGCTAAAAAAGCAATTTGTTCTATTTTTGTTAATGAAGACGAGGATTAGGATTAGGATTAGGATATGTAATTGTATTTGTCATTAGCGTGTGTTATGTTTAATTTTTTGCACATATAACCATGTATAAAAACTGATTTTGGATGTAAAGGATCATCTATAAAGACTGATTTTCAAATCTTGGATGTACAACCTCATTTATAAATGATAATTTTGGATTTTTAATCATTTAATAATCTATGAGAGTTATCATAGACTAGATTTTCCTTCTAAAATGTCATTTATGTGTCTCATTCTTTTTTTCTTGCAACATGCATTATTAGCTTATTTATAAAAGAAATTGTGTGTGTGTGTGTATATATATATACGATGTTTCGCATGACGTTTCCATTTTTAGGGGGTCGCTTTTCTAGCCATACACGTTTCAGAAACTTCCAAATGTTTCAACATTTTGTGCAACTTATATATATATTAAAAATAAATTATATACTCCAATGTCTTGTTGAAGAATGTAACTAGGTTCGGTCTTCATAATTGTATTTGAGTCACAATGAATTTTTTTATCAAAAGAATGAAAAAGATATTATTATTATTATTATTATTATGACTTATTAAAGCATGGGTTTCATGCTTGGGTCATCATGTTTTAGGTCAAAGTCCCCATTGAGAACTTCTAGGATTTATTCTAAGTCATTAGAGTCATTCTCCATTTAAAGAGACCCTTCTTGGGATTTTGAATCATGTAAAAAGAATTAATATTGAGTCAAATATGCTATTTGTCCCCTCCACACCAAGTCGGCCTCAAGGAGATCAAGTCAGACTCAAACTGGGTAATTCGACTTCACCAAAAGCCTATATATTGGAGCAGTTTGATTCCATTTGGAGCATTCTCTTTCTCACACACAAGTTCGATATCCAGAAGAAAGAGTTGGAAAAGTGTGAAGTAAGAAAGGAAGGCTAAAAGAGTGCAAAGTTGAAGAAAGAAGAAGAAAAAGAGAAAATTGAAAATTTGGGCTATCTATCTCTCTCTCAGGTGGATTCCTCTAGGAGATTGAAGTCTCTCTTGTCAGGTCGAAGTTGTTGTTGTTGTTGTTGTTGCTAGGTGCTAGGTCGAAGTAGTTGCTGCTAGGTCGAAGTTGCTATTGAAGGGTTATCATTTGCAAGAAGGAAGAAAGGGTTGACTTGGTGTGGACGAAGTTTGGGTCTAGGTCAAGAGTCTTGGATTATCTCAAGAAGTTATTAAGGAAGAGTTGTTGATTGGGTTTTCCCCTAGATAAGGGTTTTTCCCTAGCTACCTACCTATATCTGGTGTTTGTGATCTTTGTGCTATAGTTTTGGTAATTGCTTGATGAACTAAAAAATAAAATAAGAGCATAAAGATAAAGTTTAAACATAATCACAAGTAATTATCTATATAAAGAAAATATTTCTGCCTTTATGATTTTTTAACATGGTATCAGAGCTAAGGTGAAGAAGGAAAAAGGCAGTTTAAGGACCCACTCAAAGGAGTCTAAGAAACCTCAAAAGATTAAGAAAGTGATCATATAAGGAAAGAAGCTTACTACCTTCAAGGACAATGTCTAACACAATAAAGGGAGTGAACAAATTAGAAGGAGCATCAAATTATATGTCATGGAAGAAGAGAATTGATTTCATTCTTGAAAAGAACAAAGTCTTGGATTTGGTCAGAGGAAAAGTGTAGAAACCTACCGAAAGATCTAGTGATGCAGATAAAGTGAAGTATAGTGAGTCAGAAATATTGGCTATGACATTAATGGTAGAAGATATAAAGGACAATCTTGTCCCATACATTTCCAACATAAACCATGCTCAAGAAATGTATGAAGCCTTATCAAAATTGTTCACTATCAAGAACATTGGTCAAGTAGCAAGTCTTAAGAATGAACTAAGGACCACAAAAATGACAAAAGATGACACTGACATCCTTCTTTGTAAGGATATCTAGAATTAGAGATGACCTTCTAGCCATAGATGAGATCGTACCAGAAAAGGAGCTAGTGATTACTGCATTATTGGGATTGCCACCTATGAAATGTCTGCAGCCAAGAAGAGAGGAGAATCTCATTAGTAACCAACAATGAAGAAGAGAGTTTCAAATGCCTACTCCGCTCATCACAAGAAAGGAAACTTCAAGAAAGGGCAAGAAGGAAGGTAGATATGTCTAAAATAGAATGCTACCAATGTCATAAAATGGGTCACTATAAAAGTGTTTGTCTTCACAATCTGAAGAATAAGAAAAGGAAAAAGGACCAAGCTAATGTTGTTGAAGAAGGATCTCCAAAAAAGAATAAAGCCAAAGAACTAGATACAAGGGACTTACACTACTAAATCCTTTGCTCTTAGCTTTACTTGTTTCAATTTTTATTTCTAATATTTGTAGGTTTAACATATTTTGGAAAAACATTTTTGAATTGTTTTTATAAGGTTATAGGTATCCCTCGAGCTTGGAGGGAGCTTCCAAAGATAAATATCTTACTATCTTTTCATTTTTGGTTTCCCTTACTTATCTAAGTTTGTTTGCATTAAATACTAATCACATTTATATTCATATTTTCCTTGTTTAGGAAAGATTTGTTGAATGCTCGGATTATGGAAGAAGGCCTCACAAGACAAAGCACTGGAATTACAAGGTTTGTTAAACAAAAGGTATGCCTTAAACTTTAAGTTTTTCTCTCTTCATGATAAAGGTATGTTCATTCTTGATAAACTATTCTTCACTACTAACACTATTGTGTCTAGCTCTCTTGAAACATAAAGATTCTTGATTAGGTGATTCATCATTAGATAAATCTAACCTTCTCATATCTTTGATTATTCTTGTGGAACCTTAAAAAGGTTCTTTGTAAAAACCTTAACTTAAGGGTATGTCAATGATATTGTGTGAAACCCTAGCCTACTTAGGGTTATTAATGAAGTCTAAAGAAAATGTTTGATGCTTTGATGATGTCATTTCTGCGGTTTTGGTATGGTTATGAAAACCCTAACTTGCTAGGGTTGAATGGTGATGTCTGAAATCCCAAACCTTTGAAATATTGATAAATTAGGGTTTGATGTTGAAAGCCTAGATCGTTAAGGTTTGGTAGGGTGTATAAGCAAAACCCTTATTTTAGATAATGTCCTAGGAATGAAATCCTAGGTATATGTGTGTTTGTTAGATCGAAACCCTAATCTAATCAAGTTTGTTATATGTCTAACTTTAAGATATTGATATTTGTGTCATTAGGTTTGACTAACACATGTTATGATATGCTTATGCATGATTATGGAATCCTAGATATATGTGTTGACCTAATTGTTGATGGTTATAAGTCCTAAGGTTTGGAACTAAGCCCTAGTCAAAGGTTGATTCTCTAGGATGATAATGTTTGTGAATTCTAAGGTTTTATAATTGAACCTTAGTAGAAGTTCAAATCTCTAATATATGATGACAATGTGATAATCTGAGAATTATGAAAGATTGTTGAAATTTGAAATTGAGTTGTTATTGGCTTTTGATTTTTGAAGCTTAATGGCTCGTGTATGAAATCTAGGATCTTGCACTAAATCCTAGTGAAAGTCTAATATATGAGTGCTAAAGTTGTTAAATGCATTTGTTTGAAATGCTTCTATGGTTTGCAATATATTGTAGTAGGGTATGTCATGCATCTGGAAGAAATTTTGAATCCCTAGATACAATGAAGGTTGTTATCTTGATTGAGGTATTCAAAGTCTTGATGATGAAATCTAAGGTTTATGACAAAACCCTGGCATATAGTTGAAGTATAAATGTATGTGTTTCTTGTGTTTGTAAACCTAACTAAGTTTAGGTATTTGATGTCTAATGCTTCCATTATTGTATGATTCTGATATAGTTAACTTCATGCTTCTATATAGATTTGGTTATACCTAAGTTGTGCAGGTACATAATCTTCAAGATAGTGAAGATGTTCGTAAGTAAAGTTGATATCATAAGCATGATGAAGAAAGTTATATGAATGATGATGGTCATGATAACTCTGATAAGAAAGATGGAAGCCATGAAAGATTCTCCAAGGTCATAAGAAGAAGTTGATCTCCCTAAGTTAAGAGGGAGCCTGGATAAAAGAAATCTCCCTAGTTAAGAGGGAGGGCATATAATAGTCATGATGGACACCTTGAAAGAAGAAAATTGGAGAATGCATTTTGAGGGGTTGCTGAGATAAGGAAAAGCAGGATCTGATTGTAGAATATGTTGTTACATTGAAGAAGGAATGGAAGATGTATAATTGAGGAATCTTCTGTCAAGATTTGTTTGAAAGTCCTCCTGTGATAAATTGAGAAGCAACATCAAGTTGTCTGAAAAACCTCAGAGATTTGTGTCTACTTATGTACATTTGAAAGTTTGTTATTGATTGGGGTTGTGTTTGTACGGGTAAATCTCTCAAGAAATTTGATAGCATATTGGTTACACGAGAGAGATTTGTTACCGATTTGTTTGATCAGGGAGAATTTGCTACCAATTGGAATAATCAGAAGTCTTGAGGTTTTGTGTGTAAGACACATTGGCTGGGAGGACATCTGGCCGACACTTTGTGTTGATGTCTAGATCCCGACGTAGGGAGGGTGGCTTTGGTCATAGAGCTCTGACCTCGGATATGCACCTAGATCCCTGGGTTGATGGTTAGCAAATAAGCCTGATGATACCTAGAGAGGTTGAAAGCTTTAGTCCATCTTAGTCCCACCCGGATAGATTGCCCTGGTCAGGAATCTAGTCCATGGCATTGCAGTGCCTAAATTCTTCATAGTTCATATATTTTGAGATCTTCCTTGTACTTGTTATTATGAATACCTCCCTAGTTAAGAGGGAGGATTGAAGAATATAACTAGGTTCAGTCTTCATAATTGTATTTGAGTCACAATGAAAAGTATTTATCAAAAGAATGAAAAATATATTATTATTATTATTATTATTATTATGTCTTACTAAAGAATGGGCTTTATGCTTGGGTCATCATGTTTTAGGTCAAAGTCACCATTGAGGACTTCTAGGATTTATTCAAAGTCATTAGAGTCATTTAACATTTAGAGAGACCCTTCTTAGGCTTTTGAATCATGTAAAAAAAATTAATATTGAGTCAAATATGCTATGTGTCCCCTCCACACCAAGTCAGCCTCAAGAAGATCAAGTCGGCCTCAAACTGGGTAATTCGACCTCACTAGAAGCCTATATATTGGAGTAGTTCGATTTCATTTGGAGTATTCTCTCTATCACACACAAGTTCGATATCCAGAAGAAAGAGCTGGAAAAGTGCGAAGTAAGAAAGGAAGGCTAAAATAGTGTGAAGTTGTAGAAAGAAGAAGAAAAAGAGAAAATCAAAATTTTGGGCCATCTATATTTCTATCAGGTGGATTCCTCTAGGAGATCGAAGTCTCTCTTGTTAGGTCGAAGTTGTTGTTGCTGCCAGTTGTTGGGTTGAAGTTGTTGCTACTAGGTGGAAGTTGCTATTGAAGGGTTATCATTTGCAAGGAGGAAGAAAAGGTTGACTCTATGTGGAGGAATTTTGGGTCTAGGTTAAGAGTCTTGGATTATCTCAAGAAGTTATTAAGGAAGAGATGTTGACTGGGTTTTCCCCTAGATAGGGGATTTTCCCTAGTTGTCTGCCTATATCTGGTGTCTGTGATCTTTGTGTTATTGTTTTGGTAATTGCTTGATGAACTAAAAAATAGAAGAAGATAAAGATAAACAAAATCACAAGTAATTATCTATATAAAGAAAATATTTCTACCTTTCTGATTTTCTAACATGTGTTGAGATATCGATGGTGTCATTGATGGCCATAAGGATTGAATACAACATATGAATTGAATATATATACAGACATAATAGAAGAAGTGGACCTAAGGAGGAAAGATATCGGAAGCCATCAGAAGAGAAAGAGAAAGAGTAAAGAGAAGAAGCCATCGGGAAGCTAAATCGCAGGAACGAGAACCCACAGGAATGCCAAGACAAGAAGCGATACAAGGAAGAAAACAACGATAACGGAGGAACATCAGAGAAATCATATCGGCACTTTATTATGTGTTACCACTCGAAAACCCCAATCTCCGATCTTCGATTTGAATGGGACCTCCGAGATGCAAACTTGACTGCTCCATTATAACATGACTTAATAGAATATCGCATTTGCCATATCGCGAGTTTCAAAGGAATGGCATCATAAAACCTCCAATTGTCATTTGCTTGTGGGCCCAACGTTTTATCAAAATAGGTTTAATATAATGTTGCATCCGTCAATGGTTAGGGCTTGATGTGGACCCGACTGGAAGTATCAAAAAGAGCTTATTGGAATATCGCACCCGTCGGAAGTAGGGGTATTGGCGATGTTGAATCGGAAGAAAGTACATGTGCACAACTTGAAAAAAAATTCTGATATTCATGAGGTTTCCATTGCGGGATCAAGGTGATGATGTGGCAGGTGGGACCACCTGTCATCCAATGTAATGTGGCTTTAGCTATGTGGCTTTTGTAAATAACAAGTCTATAGTTGAATATCATCAAAACACCCCTTCGATATATTTTTAATGTAAAACCTCATGCACAAGTCGGCCTCTCCTCCAATGAACGTGTCTTCTTGTTTATTCACGAAACTCATATATATATACAAGTTAAACGCTTTATTTTCAAGTGTGAGTCTTGGGGATTAATAACAAAAAAGAAGAGACATTTCACAACTCATGAACTTAAAAAGAAAGGAGGACAAAAGATGGAGAGGCCGATCACTGGATATCTAAAACAAATGAAATCGTAAAAGCTCGGACTTGTGAGACATTTGTCCAAATTGGGTAAAGCCCTGTTTTGTGGACAAGCACGTTCGAAAGGATCGGACCAGGTGAAGTGGGCATCAGTGAGTAACTCAGAGTTACAACGAATGCGCGAAGGAGTAGATCTTTTGTAGCTCAGCAAAAGTGCAGACCATAAGAGCGGTTCTGTGAAGGAGCTCGGTGGAAGAACTAGCGTATTAAGGTGTGAAGGAAGCCTCATATCATCAGCAAGGGAAGGTACTGCAACATCAGGAGATGGATCCGGTTGTACTCCGTTGAAGCAAACAGACATGTGAAGAGCAGAACAACGTTGTGAATAATCTATTTTGAGAAATCTACGAGGTTGGAGCCTCTAAAACAAAAAAAGATAGGGTTGGAGCCCTAGAGGTCGGAGCCTCACGAAAGTCCAAGTTGGTGCTTGGCAACAGGTTGAAGCCTAAAAGATAAAAGGGTTAACGCCCGCAATTATCATTGTACACAATTTTTTGTAAAAGAGGATTGGTGTCCTCAATTATTTATAATAAAATCCTTATTATTTACTTCTCTGTGTGTAATTGTGAAGAATCTTAACTGGTAAATTTAACAATTGAAAAGAAATATAAAATCACCCCCCTCTCAGTATTTCCAACAATTGGTATCAGAGCCAGCTTCTTCATAATCAGCCTAACAGTTGGAAGAAGGATTCTTTTGTCACAATGAAGAATCAGGATGCAGGAAAAATACCTCAGTTTGATGGAGCAAATTTTGGTTTTTGGAAGCGTAGGATGACATTCTATTTAATGTCTCTTGGACCTAAAGTATGGCAATCAGTTATTGATGGGTATATTGTTCCAGCCATTCTACTAACATATTAGGACAGACGGAAAGCCTATATAGCAAATGCCAAACCACTAAATTCCATAACAAGTAGAATTACTGATTCAAAATTTACAAAAGTTATGAACTGTAATTCTGCCGAGGAAGTATGGGACAAACTTATTGGTACCTATGATGGAGACTCCAAGATCAAAAAGGCGAAACTCCAAACACAAAGAAGCCATTTTGAGAGCCTTAAGATGGATGACAAAGAGGATATTGCAACCTATTTCCTCCGGGTAACTAAGGTTGTCAACTCAGTCAAAGGCCTAGGTGAAACCGTTGAAGAAAGCACAGTTGTCTAAAAGGTTTTGAGATCGCTTCTAGAACGTTTTGATTCCAAAGTCAGTGCCATAAAGGAATTGAAGGATTTGGATAATCTAAAAATGGATGAACTTCATGGGATCCTCACTGTATATGAAATGAGAAAAGGAATCCCCAGCTCCAAGGACGCTGCATTCAAATCTTTAAGGTTATCAAAGAAAGGAAGAAAAGATAATAGTAACAATGATGATTCCGACACTGAAACTGAGCTAGCCCAATTCGTAAAGAAGCTAAGGAAAGGATCCAAGCTCAAAGGCGAGTATCCTCTCATTTGTTTTAAATGTGGAAGAATAGGACACTATGCTGCGAAATTTCGTCATATGCATGATAGTGATGATGAAGACGAGTATAAAAAGAAGATATTCAAAAGGAAAGGGCTTAACAAGAAGAACTTCTTCTCCAAACAAGATGACTCCAATGAAGAAGAATTCGTGATTATCAAGAAGAAACCAACTAAAGATATCTCTCTACTCAGAGGAGATGATAATGATGAGTTTGATAAGGAAGATAACTGTGTGAAGGCAATGAAGTATTATTTATGGCATTCACAGACAAAGATGATTCTGATCAAGAAGAAAAAGGAAATATGGATGAGCTACTAATAAGTGCCATTGAAGAAAATGAGAAATTCTGAAAGAAGGTCATTTTTCTTAAAATCGAAAACGAGGAAGCAAAAAGGAAGGAGGATTTCTTGAACAATAAACTAACAGAAAAAGACGAAATTTGCGGAAAACGAGAAGTTGAAGTTGTTTCCCTAAGAAAGGAATCAGATCAAGTTAAAATGAGTTGGGAAAGCTCTAAAACTCTTGATAACATTCTTAATACACAAAGACCTCAACATGACAAGTCTGGAATTGGCTTCAAAGGGGAATTATCTAGTAGAAAGGAAAGTGGAAAAACTCTAGAAAGTTATGCTGACATCCTGAACAGTCATCCAAAAGAAGAGAAGCCATCCCACTAGGAGAAAATATCCACCTTTAACCATCCAAGAAATGAAGGAAGGCTACCTCCAAGGAAGAATACGACATCAAGTCAAGGCTATCTTAACAAGTATCAAACAATCTTTCTTGGTCATTGCTTTCATTGTAAAAACTTTGGTCATCAAGCTAGGCATTGCAAAGCTAATAAGAACAATGATTCAAGATATAAGATTGATTATCAAAGCAAGCCACGTAGCCTAAAAACACAGGGACAAATCAAGACTTACAATTCATTTGATCCTTTGGTTAAGTATGATCCTTTTTGCTCAAAATGCAATGATTATGGCCATGATACACAAAATTGTCCATCCAAAAGCGAAGGAACTACTTCTAAATGAGGTCTAGCTTTATTGGCACATAGTGATGAAAACCAATGGTTTGTGGACAGTGGGTGCTCAAGACACATGACAGGTGACCAAAGGAAGTTTATCACATTAAATAAAAAGGATGGAAATGTATCCTTTGGAAGTGGATCTGCTAAAATTGCGGGAAAAGGGATTGCAGCACTTGTTAATTGAAAAGGAAAAGCTCAAAATGCATTATTGGTGGATGGACTCCAACACAATCTTTTAAGTGTTGGCCAGATTTGTGACCAAGGACATAATGTTGTCTTCAGTTCTAAAAATTGTGAGATAAGGAATTCCTCCTCTGGAAAACTTGTGGCAAAAGGAGTTGGAACACCTGACAACGTATATATCTTGAGTAAAAGTCAAGATAAATGCTATATAAGTCGAGCAGATGAAAATTGGTTGTGGCACAAATGGTTGGGGCATCTAAGCTTTGATAACCTAGTCAATATCAACAAAAGAAATGCAATAAGAGACATTCCAAAAATTGTTAATCCAGATCGAGTAGTGTGTGGTCCATGCCAACATGGAAAGCAAACTAGAATCTTCTTCAAGACTAAGGAGATCTCAACATCAAAACCTCTCAAGATCATACATGCTGACTTATGTCGACCAACTATAACTCCAACTCTACAATGCGAAAGGTACTTTGCTCTATTTGTTGATGACTATACTAGAATGACGTGGGTATATTGTATAAAGATTAAATCTGAAGCATTTGAGTGTTTTAAGAATTTCAAAGCCCTTTTGGAAAATGAAAAAGAATAAAAAATCAAGTGTCATAGAACAGATAGAGGAGAATTTACTTCCAAGGAATTCAATGATTTTTGTAATCTACATGGAATCAAAAGAGAACTTTCTGTAGCTAGAACTCCTAAACAAAATGGAGTGGTGGAAAGAAGAAACAAAACCGTGCAAGAAATGGCAAGAACAATGTTACTTGCAACTGATTTAGAAGCTAAATTTTGGAGAGAAGTAGTTTGTGCAACAGTGTATACTTTGAATAGAGTCCAGTTAAGACCAAATAATGACAAAACTCCATATGAATTATGGAAATGAAGACCTACTTCGGTGAGATATTTTAGGATTTTTGGAAGTGTTTTATGAAGATCAATGATGACTCACCCGGCAAGTTTGATCCTCGGGTTGATGAAGAAATATTTCTTGGATATTCTACAAGGAGCAAGGCATACAAATGATATAATAATCGACTATGAAAGATAGTTGAAAGCATTGATGTAAAGATTGATGAGAGACACCCAGAAAAATAAATTGAAATATATGAAGAAGATTCCTTCCCTGAAGACGTCGAAGAAGATACAACAAAAGAAGAAAAATATCAAGAAAATCAAAAGGAACCGTCTCAGACTCCAACAAAAATAAAGTTTGTTCAAAAGCACCATCCGGAAGAACAGATTATCAGGAATACATATGATGGAGTACAAACTCAAAGAAGGATGACTAATATGCCAAGGAAAGAAGATGTCGCCTTACTATCTATGATAGAACCAAAAAACTTTCCTCAAGCAAGTAAGGATCCTCATTGGGTAAAAGAAATAGAAGAAGAAATGTCTCAAATTGAAAAGAATGAAACATGGGAACTTGTACCTCATCCAAAAGATAAAAATATAATTGGAACCAAGTGGGTGTTCAAAAACAAAAAGAATGAAGATGGACAAATCATTAGAAATAAAGCAAGGCTTGTTTGTAAAGGTTATTCACAAATAGAAGGAATCGACTTTGAAGAAACCTTTGCACATGTAGCTCGTATGGAGGCTATAACAATGTTTTTGGCATTTTCTTGTTCAAAATGATTCAAAGTTTATCAAATGGTCATGAAATTTGCATTCCTAAATGGTGATCTAAAAGAAGAAGTTTACATGGAGCAACTGGAAGGGTTCGACCTAGCAAAAGGAAAAGACTTTGTATGTAAGCTGAAAAAGGCATTATATGGATTAAAACAAGCTCCTCGGACTTGGTATGCAAGACTGGACCATTATCCACAACAACAAGGCTTCAGGAAACAATCTCTACATGAAGATGAACGAAGATAAACCACTAGTCACTCTTGTATATGTTGATGATTTGATTTTTGCCAGCAATGATGATGAGATGAGCCATGAATTTGCTCAAAATATGTTGAAAGAGTTTGAAATGTCAATGATTGGTGAGCTATGTTACTTCCTTGGATTACAAGTAACTCAAACTACAGCAGGTATGTTCATATCTCAAGCAAAATACCTTAAAGGTCTGCTTAAAAGGTATGGGATGGAAGAATGTGCACCTATGAGCACACTGATGACTACAGATTGTAAATTGAGCAAAGATGATGAATCTTCCTCGGCAGATGCAACTCTTTACATGTCCATAATTGGAGCTCTCCTATACTTAACTGCTACAAGACCCAACATTATGCAAGCAGTAGGAATGGTGGGAAGATTTCAATCAGCTCCTAAGCAATCTCATTTGTTGGCGATAAAAAGAATCCTCAAATACTTGAAAGGTACTTCTGATTTTGGTCTATGGTATCCCAGAAGCACTACTCTTACTGTGACAACCTACACCGATGTTCATTGGGCTGGAAGCGTAGATGATCGAAAAAGTACCAACGGAAATGCATTCTTCATGGGAAATTGCCTAATATCTTGGCTCAGCAAAAAACAATCTTCTATATCTCTCTCCACAGCTGAAGCCGAATATATAGCTGTTGCTGATTGTTGTACGAATTATTGTGGATGAAGGAAGCATTGAAAGATGTTAACATAGAGACTAATCAACCAATCACCATTTACTATGACAATACCAGTGCCATCAATCTTTCAAAGAATCCGATAATGCATTCAAAGACCAAACATATTCCAATCAAATACCACTTTCTTCGTGAGCATGTTGTTGAACAAAATATTAAGTTGGAATATGTAAATACAAAGGAGCAGATTGCAAATTCTTCACAAAACCCCTACCAAGAGAAGAATTTGAACATCTTCGCCAGAAGATGGGGGTCATTGCTCTTGCATCACATTAAGAGAACACATTGACTAGAGTAGAAGTGCCATGATAGGGGGAGTAGCTTGATAAGGGGATTATTTCGGCACCCCATTTTGTTGGAAATAATACTGAGGGGGGGGGTGAATCAATATTATCTGGTCAATTATTTTCTTTTTCAAACCCAGAACATATACGCTACTTCAGTTAGAGAAAACCGCGTATATATGAAACTACAGATAAGGAAACCCGCATATACCATACAGACTTATAATTTAAAATATTCTACAGATGTTGAACATTAATATGTGCATCAGGATCATATAAACAGTAACCAGGAACAGAAAAATAGAGTAGAAGACAATCACACACAAGAACACAAGATATAAGGTGGAAACCCAATGTGGGTGAAAACCACTTGCTGCAATATGTCTCTATCTTTTCAATTAGAAACTTCTTTTTACAATGATTTTGTACAGGTGCAGTGTTTTACCAGTACGCAGGCTACTACCTGCAGAAAGCTACAACCCTCTCTCGTTTTCCAGCTTCTCCTGGAAGGGAGCTACAACCCCCTTAGTTCTTGTACTAGTTGAGATGCTAGTATGCAGGCTTCTACCTGCAGAAGACTACAACCTTCTCTTCCTTCCAGGGACCACGTTTCATAAATTTTCAGACTGGATCCACAAATAACATGAATCAAACATCAAGAATTTCTGCATCAACCAATCACCTTTTCACCAATCAAAACTGAATCAAAATAAACACTTCTCTGACGACTGTACCCAGATCATAATAACAATAATCACACCCCACTTCTGAACCCAGAACACTGTAGCAATAAACAGAAACAGCTAGAACATAAATCAAGAGATGTACGCTACTTCACTATTTAGAAACCTGCGTACAGATCTATAAATTCATTCTTTCAAACATTCAGATATTAGTTAACCAAGATTATCAGATTTATAGATCAAGCGTGCGCCACATATCACAATCAAAATCATATAGAGATACCACTATTCCAGCCTTAAGATTTTGACCCATCAATAGAACTTATCCTTCTCCTTGCGCTCAGGCTCCTTCCTCATTCAGATCTAGATCTGCACCATAACCCAATCACAGTATTCCAGATCTAGCACTTTATCAAATATTCAATAATTTAGAAGATGCCTTGCCAAATGATCTCCTTCCTCTTTTATAGCCTTAGGCCTTTCACAATACCACGGACCAAAAACCATAAAAATTCAATACCATGGACCCAATACTTGAGATCAGCACTTTTGGACGCAATACCACGGACCAAAAACCATAAAAATTCAATACCATGGACCCAATACTTGAGATCAACACTTTTGGACGCAATACCACGGACCAAAACCATAGGATCAAAAACTGTCGGACTAATACCATGAACCAACCATAAGATTTCCCATGTACGTGCACTTTTCTCTGCATGAAAGTGCGTGAACTTTTCTCTTCATAAAAGGAACTTTTCTCTGCATGAAAGTGCGTGAACTTTTCTCTACGTGAAAGGAACTTTTATCTGCATGAAAGTGCGTGAACTTTTCTCTGCATGAAATGAACTTTTCTCTTCATGAAAGTGCGTGAACTTTTCTCTTCATGAAAGGAACTTTTTCTGCATGAAAGTGCATGAACTTTTCTCTGCGTGAAAATCCATGAACCAGAAAAATAACTTGTTGCACTATAATTTATCATCTGAGATGAGTAGGTTGCCATCAAGTACAACATATGTATCATAATGCCAACACATTTTCCATTGATGCCAAAGGGGGAGAGATTACAGCAAGGAGAGGATCCAGGAAAAGGAGATAACAAAAAGGAAAGGATCAATGAAAATAAGTATATTGGCATCAATGACAAAGGGGGAGCTTGTTGAGATATCAGTGTTGTCATTGATGGCCATAAAGATTGAATACAACATATGAATTGAATATATATACAGATAAAATGGAAGCAGTGGACCCAAGGAGGAAAGATCTCGGAAGCCATCGGAACACGGTTACTTGGGAACGGGAGCGAAAACGAGGAGCGGGAGCGGGAGTGAGAGAGACATTTTCAAAAGCTCTCGTTTGGGAGCGATTCCGGGAGCGTTTTATATATATAATACTATATATATAATATATATATATAAATTGATGCATATATGTCAACAAAAGCATGTAAAATGATGAATTAGACATGAAAAAACATAGATTGAACCATATAACAACAATCATCTAGAAGTTATAATCGTCATCAACCATGTCCACAAGTTAGTAACATAGTAACATACAACATATTGAGTCTCATGATTCATCAATCTTAAAGTTTCAAGCTTTCAAAATTCAATATAAAACATTTATCATCATTGATCACCAAAGTTGTGCTTGTAAGCTAAGTGTAACCATTACAAGAAATAATATATAACATGAAATGAAATGTTATAAAATGAAATGAAATGAAACAACTTTCAAATTTCACGAAGCATCATATTCATAATTCATTACTAATGATTTGTAATTGCCAACTTCAAACTTCAAACTTCAATTGTCATATATTGTTTACAAAAAATATCATAATAAAAACTAAAGAGTCAATAGTTATAAAAAATACTAGAAACTAGAAAAGACAAGTAAATCTATTATCTATTGCTAATGCTTGGGCCTCTTGTCGCCATGAGAAATGTCTAATTTTTTAGTCTTATTGGAAAATTAAGATCTTTGTCATTAATATCACCCTCTAAACATTAATATCCAGAGGTATCTTTGTCATTACCTTTGGATTTGTATAGGGATCTTTGTCATTAATATCACCCTCTAAGCATTAACATAAGATAGAAAAAGCATAGCATGTCAACTCAAGATTTTGTTTGAGTGATGTGTACATTTTTAAGAGGGTCATGATAGATGAGTTTGACAACCAATGTCACTAACATCAAGGTACATAGAGGGATTGGTGCTCTTGATTAAATACAAGTTCCATACCCTAATACATGACAAAATCCAATGGAAACATTGCAATCCCCCAATCCTAAAATCCTAAAAAAACTGATAAGTCTGCTGGATTTTGAATGAAATCTAAAATTCTACTTTCTCCATATGAAATCCAATGAGGTCGAAACCACTCTCAAACATCTTGAGTCATTTCATGGTAATGTTAAAAATTTATGTAAAAGAGAATGAAAATGAAGATAAGGAAAACGTCACTTTTACTTTAAGAATTTAACATTACCATAAATCACATATCAATACTATGGCCATAGGCTTGATCATTAGGCTGCCCTACTCAAAACTTATTTGTTTTTTTGAAAAAAAATTGCATATGGAATATTACAGCAAAAAAAACTAAACGCTCCCAAAAAACCAGGGAGATTTTTTTTTTTGCCAGGAGCAAGCTCATGAAATCGCGACCTCTTTGGGATGGGAGTGATTTCGGGAGCGTGCTCCGACTAGCTCCCGAGTCGCTCCCGCCCAGAGCACGAATTGTGAGCGAGGGCGCTCCCTCGTAACCCTACATCGGAAGAGAAACAGAAAGAGTAAAGAGAAGAAGCCATCGGAAAGCTAAATCACAGGAACGAGAACCCACAGGAAAGCCAATCCAAGAAGCGATACAAGAAAACAACGATAACGGAGGAACATCAGGGAAATCATATCGGCGCTTTATTACAATGTTCCACCAAGACTCCAGGACGGGGAGACGCACAAAGGGGACGTGTGGGAGTACCCTCAAATTTAAGGGAAACTTAGGGGGGACGGGGGACGTCGGGGTATATAACTTTTTTCCTTTCTAATATATATATATATATATATTATCAAATTCATATTCTATAATGAAAGCATAAATACAATAATACATACAAATTTGAATTAAATAATAAAATACATTGGTCCGTACTCATCATCCTTACTAATACATACATGATTCATCCAAAGACTACAAGATACAATAATGAAATACTCTGATCCATATTCATTATTCATTATTCACCATTCTAGAATCTACATTGATTTAAAAATTAAATTCATCATTCTAGATTCTAAATTGATTTAAAATTTAAATTCATCATTCATCATTCTAGAATCAAATTAGTACTAAGAAAAATAGACTATAATAGATACTGAAATCTAAAGCCTGGAATAGTAAATTGATATAGCTAAACCTCAAAAATAGTGGAGTGATGAATCTAAAAGTCACTCTAAAATACACAGAGGGCTTGGTGCTCTTGATTAAATACTAATTCCATACCCTTGTACATGAAAAAATGCAATGGAAACATTGCAATGCATTGAATCCTGAATTCCTGAAAAACTGTTAAGTCTGCTGGATTTTGAGTGAGATCTAAAATTCTACTTTCTCCATATGAAATCCAATTAGGTCGGAACCACTCTCAAACATCCTGAGTCATTTCATGGTAATGTTAAAAATTTAAGTAAAAGAATGAAAATGAAAACTAAAAGAGAATGTCACTTTTACTTTAAGAATTTAACATTGCCATGAATTGCATAGCATTAGTAGGGAAATATGGTCAAATACTAGGCTTTCCTTGTCATAAATCATTGTTTACAAGCAAATTTAAGGGGGGACGCATAGCCCATTTTGATGGGGGATGCCCAGACGTCCCCCTTTTGGGGAGTCGCGTCCCCACACTGGGAAACACCCCCCCCCGCCCGGTGTCTCCCAAAAGGGGGACATGGGGAAATGTTTCCCCAAACATCCCCCCGTCCCAGATGTGTGGGGTGCGAAGGGTGTGCACACCCGACCCTAGGTGTAAGGACCTGTGGTTCTTACCACAACCGTTGGTGCGAAGTGCGAGCTCATGAAGAAGGTGCGGTGGACATATGTGATAATGCGCATGAAGGAAAGGTGAGCGAAGAGTTTATAAGGCGTGGGGAGCATGTAAACATACCCACGGCCGACCTCACATATCGTAGCACGCTTGGGCATAGAGTGTTGACCGACCAACACAAAGTGAAGTTACAACGATGTGTAAGGGGCGTTCAATACATGAAGGACGAGTCGGCTTGGGCAGCTCGACTCGCCCTGCCATCCTTATATATACAACGAAGGTGTGGAGCATTTGATCATTCGAACATGAAGCATTCGAGCAAGTCTTCATACGCAAGAAGTGCAAGGAAGGTAGAGCCGCAACAAAAACGTGAAGGCGCAGTTCTCATGCGTCCAACCTTGGGCAGCTCCACATGGTAGCACGAAGTCTTGGAAGGAAGGCAAGGGCGCGGGTGAAGACGCCGGTGTTCGGGTGGAAGGCGCGGGTGGTGACTCAGGTGAGTCACCCACCCGGCATGCGAAGTGAAACGCAGTGGGAACTTTGGTGAGGCCACCGGTTGAAAAGAAACGAAGGTGTCTCGGGTGTGTCACCCGTCGTGCGCGAAGAAACAAGGTTCGGTTGAGGAGTGTGTTTGGCAGCTTGTGTGAGGACGCGCCCACCCAACTCGGGCAAAGGACTTTGGTTATCACACGGAGGTGTGGAAAATTGTAATTTTGGCTAAGTATGAAACTTGGTGTTTCCCGAGTATACTTGTAATATAATATATTGTATTCGGGCAGACTCATTGTTCAGGGAGTTGCCCCTCCCTTTATACTGTGCAATTGTGTTCTCTTGTATAATTGCTGATGATAATGAATGTGTATAGGTGTTCATTGGTATAAAGGAAAGATAATAATTACTTAGTTGAGAAACACAAACTAAGTAGGACATATGGTTAAGCGTAGTCCATGAACATAAGTATTGGTGAAAAGAAAGTGTTCGATGGTGCCGCACCTTGCCAAGAGCAGTTGAAAAGCTACCGTCGGCCTGGGGGCGTGACAGTTGGTATCAGAGCAGTTGATTCAAGCATTGAAGGTTGAAGCTGCTACACAACTACACTAAAGTGCAGTTGGTATCGGAGCTATAGTCTGAAGGCTTAGAGGAGTCTTGCAGGAAGCTGGGTGAAGCAAGTGTGCATACACTTGGAAGTTGGTGACAGTAAAGTAGGTACTTGCAAGTGAAGGAAACTGTTTCACATACAAGTGGAACAAGGGCTGGTTCAGGTTGCAAGCAACTTGGTGAAGCTGTTGGATGGTTGAAACTAGATCGCAAAGAAGGAAGTTGTTAGCAATGGCAGGTGAATCTCAGGTTGGATCTAGCCATGGTGTGAAGGATGCTTCGCTAGCATTCATTGAAAAGGTGTTGGAAAGGATGGAGGGCTTAGAGGCTTACTGGACTAAGAAGATGGACTTGGTCGAGAAGGATCAAGAGGCCAATTCGAAGATGAGGGAAGAGCTCGATGAACTCCGGACTCAACACGAGTACACTGATCTTATGTGTACACAACTTGAAGTAAAGGTCAAGGAGATTGAAGAGGCAAGAGATCAGGGTCTGGTAGAGATCATGAACTTGCAGAAATCTCTTGATGAAGCCAGAGATGAGATCGCGGTGTTAAAGAGGGCTGTGAGGCATAACTCAGGTGGAGGAGTGCCTCATGTGAAAGTCAAGGAACCGGAATCTTATGATGGTATAAGGAGTGCGAAAAAACTTGGCAACTTTCTATGGGACATGGAGCAATACTTGGAGCACTTGAGTCTATTCGATGATGAGACAAAGGTGAAGGTAGCTGCTCAGTTCTTGACGAAGGATGCTAAGATGTGGTGGCGAAGGAGAATGGATGAGATTGCCATTGACAGTGCTAGTGACATAACTTCATGGGATGAGATGAAGAAGGCTTTGCAGACCCATTTCAGTCCTCATGATGAAACGTGGGAAGCAAGGATGAAGATTAAGTTCATAAAGCAGACAAGGAACCTACAGACATATCAGTGGGAGTTTGCAAGTGCGGTTCTGGAACTTCCTGACATGGCGGAGAGGGACAAGGTGTTCAACTTCATTATTGGATTGAAGCCTTGGGCACGCAATGAAGTGAAGAGGTAGAAGATTAAAACACTTGAGAAAGCTTTTGCTGTTGTGGACAGGTTGGTGGAGCATTATGATGAGACTTCTGATGATAGGAAAAAGAAGTCAGATAAACCGAAAGAGAAGAAGAAGGATGATGCTTCGAAATCGGATGATAAGTTGAAGACGAAGAAAGCCTTGAAGTGTTGGATATGTGTTGAACCACATACGGTGAAGAATTGTCCTTCAAGACCGAAAGTGGCTGCTATTGCACAATCTAATACGAAGAATGAAGAAGCTTCTGTGGGGATGATGCAGATACTTGGAGTTGTTGCTGTTACAAAGGTGGTCTCTCGGAGGGATCCTGAGAGGAACAGTTTGGAGTATGTTCGGATGAAGATTGGGGGTGCTAATATATTCACTATGGTGGATAGTGGGGCTACTCACAACTTCATGAGCGAAGATACTGCGAGAAGGATTGGGCTGAAATTTGTACCAATGAAGGCACAAATGAAGACAGTGAATTCTCCTCCTGATTGTGTTCTTGGTGTAGCTAAAAGAGTGGACACAACACTAGGTGAGTGGACCAGAAAAGTCGACTTCACTATAGTGCGGATTGATGACTATGAAGCTGTGCTGGGGATGGAATTCTTGAAACAATTTGATGCTATGATTGTTCCACATTTGACGAGGTTGTACATTTACGATGGAAGGGAAGATGTACCCATTGGTGTTCCAACCATTGGTGTGACAAAGCCTAATTGTAAGTTGGCAGTGATGCAAATGGAGGATGAGAAGCGAATGGAAGATATGAGTAAGCGGTTGTCTATGGTTGAGACAAAGCTTACCGAGCAGTCATTGGTCATCAAGACACTATCTAATAGTATCTTGGATTTGTCAAGAAGGCTAGAAGTGGTTGAGGATGATGATGATGATGATGAGGCTTATGTGAGGCCGAATGTCCGAGAGGAAGATCAGGTCACTTATCTACGGAGGATGGAGATAGAGAATCCTGACAGATGGATTGAGATTATTAGTGAGGGTGAGCCTTCAGGCTCTTCTCCCTCCACATCTTCTTAGGTGACATAGAAGATGGGGCTCATTGTTAACTGCTCATGGCAATGAGTCCTTAAGCAGATTGAACAGGTATGACAGATGGTGCAAGGATGGTTCGGCATCAAGCATCATGACATGTTGCAAATGGGATGGAATTTTCATGGACCTGAGCATGGGAGAGATTCTTGGTGAGTCCAGGATGTGGCAGAATCCGAGAAAGGCTAGTGAAGGCATAAGGATGGACATTTTTATGATTTGAGCGTGACAGTTGGACTAATCACCCAACTAGTTCAACTCATGGGGGCTAGCAGTGTACTAGAGAGATGTTGGCATCAGGCAAGCAGGAAGGATGATAGTTCACAAGATGGGACGACACATGATGGAGATGGAAGTTCTACATATGTTGCAAGGATGTTTGCAGTATGTGGAGGAGTTGATATCATGGACCAAGGATAAGACAGTTGTTGATGACGATCTTGGTGAATGGATACCAGGATGGGATGTTGTCGAGGACGACAACGACTTCAGATGGAGGAGGATGTAAGGACCTGCGGTTCTTACCACGACCGCCAGTGCGAAGTGCGACTCAGTTGGTGAGCAAACGAGTTAGTACATGAACAAAGTGCGAGCTCATGACGAAGGTGCGGTAGACATATGTGATAATGCGCACGAAGGAAAGGTGAGTGAAGAGTTTATAAAGCATGGGGAGCATGTAAACATACCCACGGCCGACCTCACATATCGTAGCAAGCTTGGGCGTAGAGTGTTGGCCGACCAACACAAAGCGAAGTTACAACAATGTGTAAGGGGCATTCAATACATGAAGGACGAGTCGGCTTGGGCAGCTCGACTCGCCCTACCATCCTTATATATACAACGAAGGCGTGGAGCATTTGATCATTCGAACACGAAGCATTCGAGAAAGTCTTCATACGCAAGAAGTGCGACGAAGGTAGAGCCGCGGCAAAAAGGTGAAGGCGCAGTTCTCATGCGCCCAACCTTGGGCAGCTCCACACAGTAGCACGAAGTCCTAGAAGGAAGGCGAGGGCGCGGGTGAAGGCGCTGGTGTTTGGGTGGAAGGCGCGGGTGGTGACTCGGGTGAGTCACCTGCGCGGCGTGCAAAGTGAAACGCGGTGGGAACTTTGGTGAGGCCGCCGGTTGAAACGAAACGAAGGTGTCTCGGGTGTGACTCGGGTGAGTCGCCCGTCGTGTACGAAGAAACAAGGTTCGGTTGAGGAGTGCAGTTGGCAGCTTGTGTGAGGGCGCGCCCACCCAACTCGGGCAAAGGACTTTGGTTATCACACGGAGGTGTGGAAAATTGTAATTTTGACTAATATGAAACTTGGTGTTTCCCAAGTATACTTGTAAAGCTTTGTAACATTGAAAGATTGTATAATATATTGTATTCGGGCAGACTCATTGTTCAGGGAGTTGCCCCTCCCTTTATACTGTGCAATTGTGTTCTCTTGTATAATTGTTGATGATAATGAATGTGTATGGGTGTTCATTGGTATAAAGGAAACATAATAATTACTTAATTGAGAAACACAAACTAAGTAGGACATATGGTTAGGTGTAGTCCATGAACATAAGTATTGGTGAAAAGAAAGTGTTCGGTGGTGGCGCACCTCGCCAAGAGCGATTGAAAGACTACCGCCGGCCTGGGGGCGTGACACTGGGGGACGTGTCCCATGGAAGACTGCTTTATTATGTGTTACCACTCAAAAACCTTGATCCCTGATTTGAATGGAACCTCCGAGATTCGAACCCGGCTGCTCCATTATAACATGACTTAATATAATATCGCACTTGTTGTAACACAAGTTTCAAAGGAATGACATCATAAAACCTCTGATTGTGATTTGAATGTGGACCATACGTTTTATCAAAATAGGTTTAATATAATGTTGCATCCGTCAATGGTCAGGGCTTGATGTGGACCCGACTAGAAGTATCAAAACGAGCTTATTGGAATATCGCACCCGTCAGAAGTAGGGGTATTGGCGATGTTGAATCAGAAGAAATGTGCACAACTTGAAAAAAACTCCGATATTCATGAGGTTGCCATGCGGGATCAAGGTGATGATGTGGTAGGTGGGACCACCCGTCATCCAATGTAATGTGGCTTCAGTTATGTGGCTTTTGTAAATAACAAGTCTATAGTTGAATATTATCAAAACGCCCCTTCGATATATTTTTAATATGCCACCTCATGCACAAGTCGGCCTCTCCTCCAATGAACATGTCTTCTTGTTGATTCGCGAAACTCAAATATATTATATATATAATATATATATATATATATATATATATATATATATATATAATACCAATGTTTTTAAGACTCCGACTCGGCGAGCAATGACTCGACTCCGACTCCGACTCGGCGAGCAATGACTCCGACTCCGACTCCGAAACGGTAATGACCCGGCCGACTCGTTTTCAATGACTCGGTCGTTGTAAAAAATACATTAAATATTTAGTTTTTTGATAAAAAAACATAAATTTGAAGATTTTAAACATATTGGGCAAAATGAAACGTGATCTTCTCTAAGCAAATAAAATGTGGCCAAGTAGTACAGTTATGAAGGCAGCCCATATCATTTTTTAAACCGTGAGAATAAGTCTAGGGCTGGAATCATCAGTGCTCAACATATTATCAAAGCTAATAAGGAGATGCATGAATCATATATAGCTATGGTAATTGACAAAGTGAAATTAGATGAAGGTGCTGTGGAAAAGGTGGCTGAAAGTACACAAGATTCAAGAATACTTTCAAATATATGTTTTGGACAGAGGCTTGTTATATGGTGATATTTTTATGCATTTGAGTTATAATTCACAAGCTCTGGATAAGGCGAGGTTGATATGAGACCTGCATTTAGGCTATCAATGTGTATAATTTATGCAACAACTGATATATTCATACAAGAGCAGGTTTAGCTATAGCAAATCAAAACTGGTCATAATAAATGGAACATAGGCTACAGGCTGAGTTTTGTTTTTTGCCCAAAGCAGTTTTATCAACCTGACTTTAATATTGAAAACCCCCATGTGACAATATGAATGTCAATAAAAATGAACCACAGGAATTACAACAAGAAACATGGTAATGGGGATTAAAGGAGAGATTGAGACAACTCATCAAAATTGCCACAACTATGAGCAAACTCTTTAATATAACAACATGGAACCATTACAAAACACATACTCAACTTGCAGAAGTATTGGCATTTAACTTGCAGATGTTATGTCTCCGTGACCCGGCCGTTTCATAGCGGACTCGACCGTTTCGAACGAGTCAGCAATGACCCAGCCGAGTCATTGAGTGACTCGGCCGGGTCATTGCTGACTCGGCCGACCAAACCGATTAGCTGACCATTTCAATGCCCAAGGTAACGACCCGGACCAACTCGGCCGGGTTGGTTCTGACCCGGCCAGTTTGTAAAACACTGATACACACACACACACACACACACAAGTTAAACGCTTTATTTTCAAGTGTGAGTCTTGGCGATTAATAACAGAAAAGAAGAGACAGTTCACAACTCGTGAACTTAAAAAGAAAGGAGGATAGAAGACGGAGAGGTCAATCACTGGATATCTGAAACAAATGAAATCGTAAAAGCTCGGACTTGTGAGACATTTGTCCAGTTTGGGTAAAGTCCTGTTTTGTGGACAAGCACGTTTGAAAGGATCAGACTAGGTGAAGCTAGCATCAGTGAGTAACTCAGAGTTACAACGAATGTGCGAAGGGGCAGATATTTTGTAGCTCGGTAAAAGTGCAGACCGTAAGAGTAGTTCTGTGAAGGAGCTCAGTGGAAGAACTAGCGCATTATATTGTGAAGGAAGCCTTAGATCGTCAGCAAGGGAAGGTATTGCAACATCAGGAGATGGATCTGGATGTACTCCGTTGAAGCAAACTGACATGTGAAGAGCAAAACAAAGTTGTGAATAATCTATTTGGAGAAATTTGAGGGGTTGGTGCCCCAAGGGTTGGAGCCTCTAAAACAAAAAAAGATAGGGTTGGAGCCCTAGAGGTCGGAGCCTCACGAAAGTCCAAGTGGTGCTTGGCAACAGGTTGAAGCTTGAAAGATAAAAGGGTTGATGTCTGCATTTATCATTGTACACAAATTTTTGTAAAAGAGGATTGGTGTCCTCAATTAATTATAATAAAATCCTTATTATTTACTTCTCTGTGTGTAATTGTGAAGAATCTTAACTGGTAAATTTAACAATTGAAAAGAAATATTGATTCACCCCCCTCTCAGTGTTTCCAACATGTCCCTCCGTCCCCCTTAAATATCCCTAAAATTTGAGGGTACTCCAACACGTCCTTTGTACGTCCCCCCGCCCCCGCAACCCCTCGAAGTCTTGGTGGAACATTGATGTTAGCCCATGTGGCAAAAACACTATACAAGTTGAACATCAATGTTGAGAAAAAAATTCTATAAGCCTGAAAGGGCAGTAATATTTGAATATCTTGACACTGAGGTGAATAGTGGCAGCCAGTGTGATCTGATCCTGGGTCTTGCCCAAATTAATCCTCCAAAGTTACTGATTCACCAATTATTGTAAAAAAAAGATGTATAAAAAATAACTAGAAGACATGTAAAAGCAATCACATTAATTCAAGAATTTATTCTCTATTCGTCAATAGTGTAGTTATGTATATAATAAAATGTAATTACATATATAAAGAATGACCAAATGCACATTCCCTAGTGATGTTTGAAAAATAAACACCTTTTTTTTCCATATATTTCCAGTTTATCTCTCCATGGGTCAATCAAAAATATGTAGAGTGGGTGTTTGTGGATGTAAAATTTAATTGCACATCCAACAAGTACCTACACTAGAAATTTGAGAAAACCTATAAGGAGATAAGTTGAAAACAAGATTTAAAAAAGTTATTTTTTTTTCTTTCCCTCCAAAAATATTTACACTTATGGTTGACATCATGATCTTGAATCCTATTAGATTTTTTAAAGTTGATGTTGATAGCACATTTTTTTGTTTTCATACCTATTTTTTACCTCATAATTTCTCTAATGGCAAAAAATGGCCTAACCATTTGAGTGACATGCCACTATTTTAATGTATGTTTTGTATTATTTTGGTTATATATTGAAAGGCGATTTAGACGATAGACGGGTTAAAATCAGTTTGTCATTGATGATAGGGTTTATGATGTGCAAAGTGTCAACCAATTAAATCGGTTTGTCATTGATGATACGGTTTATGATGTGGATAAGTGTCAACTTGTAATTGCATTTCCACTTTTTCTTTCTCTAATATGGTTTTCCCTCTTTTATTGTTAAGGAAAGATTAACTCATTTAAAGGAGGTTTTTGAAATTTATGGTGTGAATGAAATTTAATTGTAGGGGTTTTCATTTTTAGAAGAGTGGAAAATTTAAATGGAAAACTTTTAAATCATAACTCTAAAAATATAAAAGGAAAAACCTCAAAGTACAAAGGGAAATCTAAAATGCAAACCTATACTCACTTCCTTTTCGGCCCATCCATTGTTCCAAGTTTAAAGACCATAGATCCAAAGCATAGTAGTGAGGAGACACATCCCTTGAGAAAGGAGACATCTTAGATACTGGGAGACGTCTCAGGAGATGCAAGAAAAGTCTACTCAAGACTCTTGATACCTCCTATGAGCACTGCAACTTCTCCCACAATTTCTTCATTAAAAGCCATAAAAAGGGAAAAAATCTCAATAAGAAAATGAAAAAATACTACCTAAACCTAAGGTGGACCCCACAACAAAAATTGACTTTGAGATAGAGAGCATAACACTTAAAACAAAGAACATTTATGTAGAAATGAGATGACCTCATTGATCTACCAGCCATTTCAAATGAGACTCAACAAAACTGTAGAGAGATGATTTCTTGGAGAGTACATCTATTGAGGACTTACAAAATGCAGAGAGTGAATCTAAACAGAATGACATAGTGATTGAGCTGGAGCCTTGATTTTTCATTATAAAGTTGAAATGTTTAAACTTTAAACTTTAAAGTTTTGTCACTCATTTATTATATTTGTAATAGAATATAGTCTAGACTCTTATTGGACATACCAATCTTTGACTAATGCAATATATTATGATAGAGACATTTGTTCAACATTCATTATTCATCATTAGTGTTCCACAAGGACGTGCCCCCCAGGGTGGGGGACGCGCTTCTTCACTCCCCCACGCTCTCGAGATGGGGAAACTCCTAGGGAAACGTTTCCCCACGTCCCCTTTTTTGGGGAAACTAGGGGAAATTTTGAGGCGACATTTTTCTGGTGACAAAAACTCTCCCCCAAAATTGTTTTGCTAATAACAATTAAAAACACAAAAAATTAAACATCCCGCCAAATTTTTTGCTAGTAGCAATTAAAAACATAAAAAATAAAAATTACAAATTTTGATATAATTAGAAAAAATGAAAATAAAAACTAAAGGATAAATTAAAACTTTAAAGCATAATCATTCACATTTCTCATTCATTTCTCGTTAACCCTACGATTTTACCTTGTTGCCTGACATTTTCCTTCTGCTGCCACTTGACATTTTCCATCTACGATTTGTTGTGATTCAGAATTACCATCGACTAGGGGCCTGATACATTTGGAGCTGCAATTTTCATTTTGTGTCTTGGCGCTGCGATTTTCATTTTGTGACTTGGAGCCACCGGATTCAAGCTACGATTTATTATCTAGTAATTTTTGAGAAATTTACTAGTATTTCATTGCTTTCTATGTTTACTTTTAGCTTAGTATTCTATGGCTATTTTAGACTTCAACATAATGTCATTGCCATATGATGAATTTACTTTTGATGAGCATTGTGTAATGTTAATTGTCAAATGATAAATTTAATTTAGATGTGCCTTGCATAATATTAATGCCCATTGCCAAATGACGAATTTAGATGGAACCAGTGTTACTCAGGAGCGGAAGCGAGAGCGACATTTTCAAAAGCTCCCGGTTTAGGAATGAATCCCAGAGCGTTTTTTATATAATATATATATATATATTATATATTATATATTATATATATATATTTTATTTTTTTATATTTGATACATATATGTCACAAAAGCAATGTAGAATAATGAATTAGATATAAAAAACATAAAAAAACATAGATTGAACCATATAACAACAATCATCTAGAGTTTAATCCTCATCAACCACGTCCACAAGTTAGTAACATAGTAACATACAACATATTGAGTCTCATGATTCATCAATCTTAAAGTTTCAAGCTTTCAAAATTCAATATATAACATTTATCATCATTGATCACCAAAGTTGTACTTGTAAGCTAAGTGTAAAGATTACAACAAATAATATCTAACATGAAATGAAATGTTATAAAATGAAATGAAATGAAACAACTTTCAACTTTCATGAAGCATCATATTCATAATTCATTACTAATGAGTTATAATTGCCAACTTAAAACTTAAATTGTCATATATTGTTTAAAAAAATATCATAATAAATATGAAAGAGTCAATAGTTATAAAACCTACTAGAAACTAGAAAAGAAAAATAAATCTATTATCTATTTCTTATGCTTGGGCCTCTTGCCACCACGAGAAATGTCTAATTTTTTAGTCTTGTTGGAAAATCATGATCTTTGTCATTAATATCACCCTCTAAGCATTAATATACAGAGGTATCTTTGTCATTACCTCTGTATCTGTATAGGGATCTTTGTCATTAATATCACCCTCTAAGCATTAACATAAGATAGAAAAAGCATAGCATGTCAAGTCAAGATTTTGTTTGAGTGGTGCATACATTTTTAGGAGGGTCATGATAGAGGAGTTCGACAACCAATGTCACTAACATCAAGGTACATAGAGGGATTGGTGCTCTTGATTAAATAAGAGTTCCATACCCTAATACATGACAAAATTCAATGGAAACATTGCAATCCCCCATTCTTGAAATCTTGAAAAACTGATAAGTCTGCTGGATTTTGAATGAAATCTAAAATTCTACTTTCTCCATATGAAATCCAATGAGGCCGAAACCACTCTCAAACACCCTGAGTCATTTCATGGTAAGAATTTAACATTACCATGAATAACATATCAATACTAGGGCCTAGACTTGATCATTACGCTACCCCACTCAAAAATTATTTGTTTCCTTCAAAAAAAATTGCATTTCGAGCATTACTACAAAAAAAATTGCAAAAAAGGAAAAACGCTCCTGAAAAGGCAGGGAGCGAAATTTTTTTTAGGGAGCGCGCTCCCGACCCACTCCTAAGTCGCTCCCGCCCGAAGCGCGGATTGTGACCGAGATTGGGTGGGGGGCGCTCCCCCGCAACACTGGATGGAACATTGCATAGTGTCAAATGATAGATTCAATTTAGTAATTTACTTTTAGATTTACAATTTTACATTGATGATTACAGAAATGTCAAATGATAATTCTGATTCATAATAGTCTAATATGAAATGATGATCATATTTAGATGTGCATTTCATAATTATTAAGATTTACTATTTACTAACTTAATTATTCACATATTGTTGGGATTTTATTTTTTATTTGTATATATTATATTTTTAATAATTTTATAATTTTTATGACTCCGATGTCCCCTCATTTTCCCCGAAATTTCCCTAAATTTTGGGGTTTCTTATATGTGCTCCCCTTGTGCGCATTCCCACTCGCGCATTTATCGTCCCGGAAACTCAGTGGAACATTGTCATTAAAAACTAAATTTTGAAATTCAATTTGTATTTTTTTATTTTTGCAATTCTTATCTTATTCGATGTACTTGTATGGTTGTACCCCCACATCTCCCCATACTTATGTTTCAAAATTGGTGTATTGATAGATGTAACCATGTCTCTGGTAACTATGCTCCAAAGTGTTGTTGCCATTGAAAGTGCTGATTCTATACTCTCAGGTTTCACTTACAAACTAATGGAATAATGTTTTAAGGCTTTAATGAGGGTTTGGTTACATTAATATACTAAGGTGGGGCCTATGAACATTTCCATATAAAAATAGGGGGGTTTAGTTCTTTTAAGGCACCACAAGGAACTTCCACCCATCCCCCATAGGATTAGATGACATCTCTAGGACATCCTCGGGATAACCTATTTTGAATCTTCACATAGGACACCCCAAGGATTTTCCTGAATCCTTGCAAATTGGGATGTTGAGGGGCATACCCAACTTGTCCCGGAGGATGCCCCCTGTGAAATATTTATGAATGTATGGCACTAAACTTTGGAATAAGGTCTCCTCTAGGTGGTTTGAAAGTTGGCAACATAAATATGAATTTCTCCAAAGTCATCACATTAACAACCATAAATATCCATAATTCTGTATGCTGTGTTTCAAGTATGACAGGTCTAACTTCAACAAGAAAAAATGGATTCAATGTTTGTGCAGGGATGATCAATGGTTTTGGGACAAAAAGGTGCAAGCATTTTAAATTTTCGGTGAAAAGTGGTGAGACAGAACAGAAAGGTTGCAATACATGTATAGGTGCATGTGTTGAGCTATTTCTCGAGTGACTGTTTTAAAATCTTTATATAAATTAGAGAAGACAAATTTTATGAAAGAAACCTAAGGTACCCTATAGGCTATAAATTTTCCAAAAGAATAGACCAGGGACAACTAAAAACATAATGAAGAATAAACAATGCAATGTAGCTACTACACAGAATGCGAATTAGAGAGCCACCAGATTAGAGACAAGTCCATGACTCTTTTGAAAAAAGAAGAATTGTGAATAATAGTGGGTAAATAACATGCTAAATTAGGAACACTACCAGAATTCGCAGTGGAAATTTCAATCAAAACTTGGAATATCGAAGAAAGGCCCATGGATAAATTGAGTGAAGTTTGAAATCATACAAAACAAGAAGATCGTGTTTGAAATCATCAAACGAGAGAAGGGGGATAGCATTTCCACATCAGAGCAATTATAAAGGCTTGGCAATAAGGTGGATTCTCTCAGAGACTAAAACACAAGATATAATCATAGAGAAAAATACCCACTTATAGGTAGAGAGAGAAAAGGTAGAGCTATATTTTCTAGGCACCTTTTGAAAGAAAAAGTGAGGACAAACGATAAAGGATTCAGTAATTTTATGAATGACAAAGTCCGGGAACATGGGAGAAACATCTGGCAATGAATGCAGATGAAGTAATCGTTAGCGTAAGTTGAAAGGATGTTCTGGCCGAACACAAATGGAATGGTATTAATAGAAACCAGAATATCCTAACAAGAGATATTTTTGCAAAAGGAGTGAAACTTTTGAAACTGTGATTCTTGGAGATTTTATATACCAAGAACGAATAATATTACTGAATAGTGGAGTCAGAAAAATATGCAAATGTTTACACATGAAATTGTCATTGTAATACAAATTTTTAGGAGAAAAAGTGATAGGTTAAAGTTTAGCTCTCTAGAAAAGAATCCCAACAAGAAATTGATCTCCAATGTGTAAGTGAATTGATATCCAATGTGCAAGTATCAAATACCTTTTAATATAGAAAAAATCTTCATCTTAAGAAAGAAAAAGATCATTAAAATACCTCATTAGCTAACCAGTTTCTGTAATTCGAGTTCATATCAAACAGTTCAATTTGAGTAAGAGATCGATCATTTCTGTATAGGTTTAGCAGATGATCCAAATGTAACAGCCAGCAGAATAGACAAAGTTCTTTCTATACTCTCTTAACAACGGTGGAAACCAGGGACTCCAATAATTGAAAAGTATTCAAGTAAAAATGAAGATAGATGACTTAGGAAGTGCCAAGGTGGATATGAATCCCACTCTTCCTTTAATGCTACAGTGCTTGGATGGCTGGTCCTCAATAATAGTTAAAGAGGTCCCTTCCCAGAAAAAATTGTACGGGTTGACAGGCAGGAACAAGCATTTGGGACATCATTAGATTATCAAGCATTTCCTTTTTCATGGAGAAGACAATGATGTGCAATCTTTATTGGGGACACTAATCAATTTCGTTTGGGAGAAGTCATAAACTTTTTTCTCAGAGTTTGCTGCTCAGATTTCAGCAGCAATTGACATATTCACGAAAGATACAGATTTTCCTGAAAACATTGCCAAAGTTGGCATTCTAGCTCTCCTTGTCTATGTAGCAAAGGGTAGCCTATATGCTCTCACTTTTGCTGCCTGGTGTATAATTCTTGATGTATTATTCATTGTTCGTATAATTATTTATCTATTCTTTCTTGTTCAGTGATAAAAAACTTAAAAGAAATGATGAACTTTAACGCTGCTTCCAAAGGAAAGGCTAACCTAGAAGAATCAGATAGGGTGTTTGAGATCACCGTGAATAGATCCTTAGAATCTATTATCAGTTTTGGGGTAAGAGGACAAATAACAAGCCCAAATTAGAAGCTCTCATCCTCGGCATTATGGAAGCCCTCGATATAGGATATTTGACAATTATGATTGGCATTGTTAACGAGAAATCCAAGAGCTCATCATGAAAAGTGGCTTGCCACACGGGAAAAAGCGATCCAGTGCATTGAGGATTGTACACTTGTACAGGTTGAAAGAGCAGCCAATCAAGAGGCTGACTGGCTGACTAACCGAACCATATCTACAATAAGGAGTCGAGTCTTGGCATGGATGAACCAGCACCCTTGTTTGAAAGTGTTGGATCGAAAGAAGCATTACCTGGGTGCCTAGGTGACCCGCTTCCCATGCTTCATCTTCCCTCCACCATCCTCCTATTGCAGATGTAACAGGTCAATCCTAGCATTTATCGAGCACTGAATTCTAAAATTATTCTTCACGTGCAGCGTTCCCTGGAATACAGTATCCTTCTATGCATGAACGCGGTTTATCCCACCATCCTTCATTTGACATTATTCGGCATTTATGAGGGTTCGGTTTCTTAAGCTATTGAACAAGGGTAATTTCAGTATCAGATTTGTTTTTTTCTCCTCATCTTTGTTCCTCTGAAGGCAGTGTGTCCACAGCACACTCAGGCAGAAGAGTTCGCTCCAGAACCAGGGGCAACGTTGGCGGCAGAGGCTCAGCAGAAGGATCCTTTCAAATCTAGAGTATTTTAGGGATTTCATAGCACAACAGGGCCATCCTGCAAGCTCGTCTGAACAGAACTCGCAGATCCCAAAGAATTCCTGTGTGACAATTGAGCAGTTGTATCTGGTGCTCTGAACTTGGGCAGAGGCCCGGAAACAGAGACGAGTGCAACCCTATCAGACACAAGATTTGAAGAAAAAACGGTGGCTCTATTGGAAAAATTGGTCGCTCTCCACAACATATCTGATGAGAAGAAACAGGAAGAAGAAGCATTTAAGCGCACAATTCACTACAGTTTGGGATATTTAGTCAACTTTGCGGCCAATAGGCAGCCCTATGCGTTCATGGAGGAAGAGCAAGGTCAAGCAAGCGCAAAAAGGCGCCACCCGGGTGTATGAACTCCTTACAGGTTCTCCCTGCAGAAAAGTTGAATTCATGGTCTTTCTGGTTTATGCTGTTAATTCCTACCTAGTCGTTACTTATATGCAGTTTTAATTTGTAAATTCAGGTCTTCTGGTTTAAAAGAGTCTGTTTTGGCAAAATGACATGCTGGACATTCTGTGATGTACCTGAGAGTGGTAGTTTATATATAATATATATATATAATATATATATATATATCCTTTTATAAAGAAAAAGGCAATGAAATAAGAAATGCATTTCAGAAATAAAATCGTATTCTTGGTGCTGTTTATATGTATTATTTCTCCGACTTTGATTAGGGATGTGAAAAAAAATGACGATGAAATAACAAGAGAAATTGAAAGCAAGATACTTACGATTGGTTACTGATGACCACACGATTAATGGGCTGATTTACTGCAGAACTCAGGCATGCCCTGTGTTCACGAGTGAAATATTCCCAAATCCAATCAACCAGAAGCTTATGCTTTAGTTGCTCTTTTCTTCTGTAATTGCCTTCATGAGAATGATAAACACCTCGGTACATGTCCTGACCAGAAGTCTGAGTGGGTTCTTGAGAGCTCCCAGAGGTTTGATTTGAATTTCGTTTTTGAATTGGGTGAGCAAGATTTTGGGTACCTTTGTGTTGTGTATACTTAAACTCCATGATTTGTGCTCGAAGGCCAAAGGACCTGAACAGGGCAGCACACTCTGTTGCGCCAATCCACTTGGGTGTCCCAGCGATTTTCCAGTTAAACCATTCGCCTCCCGCTACATCAAATCCTCTTGCCCAGGCTAGCTCTAGCCATCTCTGCAATGGAAATATCTCTGGAACGAATGTTGATCCTCCAAACAAAACTTCCTTTGCATCTGCTCTTTGAACGAGCAAGAAAGAACTGAGAATCTGTATATTCCTCCACCCACAGCCCCAAGAGAAATCATAGGATTCCATCTGCTGGAAATGGTTGGCATAGCCACAGATGGCTGCAAAGGACCCCGCAGTGCCCTCCGACAGTAAGCGTTGCTCCAAAAGTGCCATAAAACCTTCGCGCACTTGCACATAGGGTGCCTTTATTTGAAGCATTATCAGATCTCTTCTTTCTCGTTCAATGTTTCCTTCATCCAAACTCGAAGCACCACTGTCTCCCTGGTGCACACGACATGAATATAAAAGTTCAAAGCATGAAAATGCAAAATGAAAACAAGGCAAATAACAATTTCATTAAGGTTCTTCGTTCTCATACATTGAGATCAGGTGCAGGAATTCCAAAGCTTGTAAACATGGCTGTGCTCTTCATCTCCTGGACTCCGTAGGCATGACCTGACCATCAATTTGTATCTATTCCTCGCCATTGGATGCAGCTCATGCAGCTCCATTTGTAACACTTGTCCTCCCAGTATTGGCTACCTCCTATCAACTGCAAACACTGTTTATTAATTATCTGAGCGCATTAGTTAGACTGCGCCATCTGTGCTGTGTTGTGATATATCTGTATCTGCGCCAGAGGCAACCCTTATACCGATTGCAGGTTTTTCCAAACCGCTTACGTGGCCCGCTCGAGCCCACCTCTCCGTCTCTGTTTACATAGACGGACGTTGGCGAGGATTACTGAACCGTTTGTGGTCAGAAAATTTCACGCCGGGAAACCCAGCCGGAAACTTTCGCAACAGTGGGAGAGCGAGGAGAAGGTACCCGCGCTATACACCCGGTTGCCGAGTCATTAACACTCTGTCAGCCGGATGGCTGATGTAAATCATGGATATCCATAAGACATGGTCATCCATATGCGTAAACTAAATGGTGACGATTTTGCATCCTCTCTCGTCAGGTCCTTCAACCGATGTTCTACTCAACGTCGTTTCTGCTATCTGTTTGCTGCCTCCATAGTTTGCATAATTTTGAGGAATGATGAGTTGGAAGTTCATCATTATATATGCATGTCACTGTCACTCCCCCTGTGTTTCATTTTCAAATTCAAAAGCTCTATGTGAACCACGATGTAGTTGCCGCCTACCTCTTTTCAAAAAGAATTGAAATGTTCTGCATATGGTGCTGGCATTACTGAAAGCATGAGCCAAGCTCTGTACCTCAACGAATCTGCGTATAGTGCTGGCATTAGGGAATGCATGAGCCATGCTCTGCACCTCGACGAATCCGCTAGGATCACATTTAAACCCTTGGATGTGGAGTTAATCGAAGTGTTGAGTTCTCTTTTCATCGTCACTGTACATTTTGGAAGCTTCAAGATTTTTAAATTTATTACTTATTTATTTTGAAGTTTCGATATTTTTAAATTTAACTATTACTTATTGATTTATTTTGAGTTTGAAATGTCTTTATTTTGAGTAAGAAATGTATTTTAATCTTAGAAGTTTTTGAGGCATTTGTCCAGAGTGAAAGCTTATGTGGCGTGGTTTTTTTGGATAACAGTGATGAGTCAGCTTCTATTGTGGCAGAGTGAAAGACTACTCCTTTATGGACCACCAGCAGGTTATTGAAAGTGGCATAGTTTTCTTGAATAACAATGATGAGTCAGCCTCCATTACAAGTGACGTGATTTTCTTGAAGAATCAGGGATAGCAACTAAAAATAACTATCTTCATTATTATTTTGACAGATAAATTAATGAATAAAATTTTTGACTTCTTTTATATAATATATATAACTTATTAAAATAAATAATTTATTTATTTAAGCAACTCCTAGCAAAATGCCCTCTCCTCAAAATTAATTACCGTACTACCCAGAGAAAACTTCGAGTTTTTGCAATCCATCTCAAATATTCATGTTTTACAGGGAAAAAAAACCATCCAAGCTCCAAATAGTTATGTTTTTCAGGGAAAAAACCATGCAAACTCTATCACTATCAAACTCTATCACTATCAATTTCACAGAGCTGGCCATTATCTTGGTATTAAATTGTATCCATACGCTCAGAATGGAGCTTTCTTCTTGCAGGTGTTTTACATTTCTCTAAAAGAGAGAAGCTAAGCTACTTCAAGGGTTTTCTCATAGGAACTCATTTCTCTAGAACAGAGAAGCTAAGCTACTTCAAGGGGTTCTAGAAGGTAAGCTACTTTAAGGGTTTTCTAATACGAACTCCTTGAGAAAGCTTACTGTTCAGTAAGATAATTCAAGGGTTTTGTAATAGGAACTAGTTGAGAACGCTTATTGTGCAGTTATCTCCGTTCAGATGGTTCCTTCCTTTTCCTTTTCTCACCGTACTCCGCCATTTTTCTAATTGGGATGAATTATGCACATAAGTTTAAAGTTAGTGATGCTTTGGATTTTACTTTTTACAATAAATTTTTAAACGTCTTGATTGAATCCAAACATCTTGATTGTATGTATAGGGTTAGCAGAAATGGCCCACAAACGTGGGTATATCAATAATTTTATATTTATTTTTTTATTATCTAATTATATTTGAAAAAGATGTATTTAAATGTCTTAAAATTGGATAAAAATAAGTGAAGAAGATGTATTTAAATGTCTCAAAATTTGATAAAATAAGTGCATGAAAAAAGATGTATTTAAATGTCTAGTTAGGTTTTGTTTTCTTGAAGTTTGATAAGTAGTTGTGGTTAAGCTGGATTATTTTGAGGAGTTTTTCGTTATAGTTAGAGTTTGTTGACTATTATTTTATTGTTTATTATTAGTTTATAGCTATTTAAATTTTTATAAGTGTAGTTTTTTCTCAAATAATTTATTTTGTAATTTTTTTTACTAATTATGTTAATTGGTTGAAATGATATGCTAAAAGAATAAGTGTTTTTATCTCATTTTTATTATTTTCTTTATAGAAAATTGTTAATTGTGCTATACCATGTTATATGTCATATATTACTAACAATTTATATTAGAATTTCATAAACTAATGAAATGTTTTATCTAATGGATAAATATTTAATTATTTCACAATGTTTTATTATTTAATTTAGTATTAAAATATTTAATAGTTAACATTGTATTTTTTTGTTATTTCAAAAATAATTAAATGTTTAAGTAAAAATGAAAATTATATTTTGAAATATGTTTAAATTTAAAAATTTTTAAAATTTATATAAATTTTAATATATTTACGGATAAACTTTTAGTTTATATTTTTGTTAAGAAATTTGTTTTACTTATTTTTTCTTTTTCTTTTCCAAGGAAAAATCGTAATGTTTCATTATATATTGAAAAATTACATATAGTATATGCTTGGCAGCGTATGGGTTCATGTCATTTTGGAATATGTCCAGAATATCTATAATCTCATTCCTGTGAATGGTTGTATCAAAAATCAAAAAATCATCACGCAGGATGATGTTGTATAGAGTTCAAAACATATATACACCTCACAGGGTGATGTGCATAAATAAATTAGATATCTACATCATCATATATAGCCAAAAATCTGCAAAAATTTAGGTGCCATCCACCTAATGATATGTCTAATCTATATAAGGTCTATGATAGTACTGGTACTGTGTAGTACCCCTCTGTTCATGGATTATCCACTGTCCTCTTGGCAGAGGCGTGGCCTCCTTGGAAAGGTCATCGGCACAGTTGTTATGCTCCCTGTGAATATGACGAACAAGTATGGAGTTAAATAGAGATTTTAAATGCTTCACTTCATCTAGAATGTTTATAAGTGTGTGTGC
>APFE030071865.1:0-18526 GCA_000404065.3 Pinus taeda
TTTTTCTTGCTAACTTGAATGCCTTCTCTAATGAATCAAGTTCCCAAAGGCGAACATCATGTTGGATATTATCCTTTACAGTCCATATGAACACATCAATCCTGTGGTCCTCTAGAACAGGTTTTACCCTTATGTTCAATTTTTGGAACTCCTTAATATGCTCCATTATTGAACCCTTTTGTTTGAGACTTATCAATTGGCTAAAAAAAGTGTTTCTTTTTGTATCCTCATAATGTGCTGTAAATTCTTTCGTAAAAATTGCTGAAGTGATAATTTGTTTATGAGAGCAAAGCCATTGATACCATACAAATTGATTTGGTTCCAAATATAAAGTTGCAATATGTACCTTTTGTGTGTTTTGCACGTTATTGAGATCGAAAAATTGCTCCATTTGTAATATCCATGTTGCGGGATCCTTGCCATCAAACTTCCTCATCTATTTTTGGAATATGGTGGGTCTTCGATCCAACATTAGAGTCTATGAAATCATGATTAACATCTTTTTTGTTCTCATCATGAGTTTCCTTTACTACCATTTAACCATTAGTGACCATTTCTTGTAGCAACTTATTCATATTTATCTTCAATTCTTCCATCTTATCATCCATGCCATCCATTTTAGCATCCATCCATTCAGCTTAGCTTCCATTCTATCCATCTTAGCTTCTACACCTTTCTTTAAACAATCCATCTTAGCTTCTACAACTTTTTTTAAACCATCCATCTTAGCTTCTACATCTTTCATCTTAGATTTTGTTACCTTTTGTGGAAGTGACACTTGTTGCACTTGGTCTCGTAATTTTGATATATCATGTTGCATTTCTTCCTCTACTTCATGAGTCATGCCAGAGATTTTAGGCTGCTTACTAGGTGTTTTCATTTTATTTCCTCGGGGAATCAATTACTGATAATAATGCTTTAATATGCCCTTTGAATTCCTTCAAACTAATTTTTCAAGCCAAGCTTAAGCAAAAATTTAAAAAAAACTACACACTTTTTTTCACTTTATAGGAGCTTGATATTGAATCTAATGTATCTCTATAATTTTAGATCATCCAATTCTAAAATTGTGACCTGTAGTAGCCCTCTGCATCCTCTTTCCAATGCCATCAGTAGTAGCCCTTTCTAGAAGAAAGAACTTATATGAAGTGCCATGTGTCATTGTTTCAACCTATGGCACTGAAAAATATATACAAGAAACTAAAATCCATATTCTTTCTGTACTTTCTTACAAAATTTCATTCCGATGCTCAGAGAGAAAGTTATGATGATTTCCCCAAGTCACATGTTTGGAATGTAATGTAGGAGTCTACAAAAAGACCAACTTCCTCAGATCATATCTCTGCAAATATAGCATGAAAATCTCTGAAATTCGGACCCGAGGTTCGGTGCAATTTCGACTCAAAAGGGTCTTTTTTTTGCTTTTGAAACATCGTAGAAAAAAATTTATAGCGAAAATGCCATGATGACCTATTTGGAGCAATGAAACCCTAGAATCCAAGGCTCTGATACCAAATGTTATGAAAGCAGCTCACAAAAAGATAGAAAAGATAGATCAACGCCTTAGAATTCAACCTCTTCGAAGGGGCAACCTCCTTTACATTACATAAATGAACAATTCTTGGATGATTCAAATGAAAAAACCTCCTTTTTATATATGGGAGTCTATGGAGTCACAATATAACCCAGCCAACCTAACAATAATAATATAAAGCAACAAAAACGACAATAGAGGGATTCTATGGGGCACAGAAATAAAAATATGGGGACAATAGGGGCTCAACAATATTAATAAGGGATACAACTACAATAGTAATGGGTAATCACTAGTATTATAGGGACCTAACAAATGATGTATAAGAGAAATAGACTGAT
Organism: Pinus taeda; assembly: GCA_000404065.3. Taxonomy (NCBI): domain Eukaryota; kingdom Viridiplantae; phylum Streptophyta; class Pinopsida; order Pinales; family Pinaceae; genus Pinus; species Pinus taeda. The sequence goes on from APFE030071865.1 coordinate 1,876, forward strand.
TCTCCTCATCACTGATTTGATCTGTTGAAAAGTGTGCAACAAGAAATGCTAAATTTAGAATGTGCTAAAAATAGACCTTCTAAAAATATCATGTATAAAAATAACATGTCTAAAAATAGCATGTCTAAACATAACAGTTTGGCCAGTGAGGTCATTGGCCACATTGGGTGAGAGGTGAAACTGCTAAAAATAGAATGTTCTAAAAATAACATTTCTGGGTCCCTTCCTATTTATCACAGTCCCTAGTTTATCTATAAGAAGTAAAATTAATTTTGGTCTTAATAACAGTTTAAAATATTAATTAATTAATCTCCATGAGTTAATTAATTAAGGAAATTTGAATTTGAATTCTTTGTGAGCATGCACATGAGTTTCCTTCACTGATTGAGGGAATAAGTATGAGTTCTATAATGAGGGAATTAGTTGACTTAGTTCTAACTAGTCAAGTCCAGTTAGGTTATTTTAACAAGTTGTTAAAATAAGAAAATATATTTTGTTAATGCTTGCATGCATGTGACAACTATTATTTTAGATAACTGAGGATTCGCTCATTGATAGCTGTTGCATGTCAGTTCTGTCACACCCCTAGTTGAGATCAGATGTGGGAGAATGTACTATCAGATGCTTGGATATTTCTAGTAAGCATTCCTTGCATGGAGAAGGATCTATTATAGGAGATTGGAGGACTTGTGGCCTATATATTGAGGCCTAGGTAGTCCATGATTTTCATCTTTTGATTGAAGATCATCAAAGTACAGAGGGAGCAGGATAGCTATTGAGCTGATTCCTTTTGTATGTTGAAGAGGATTTCCACTTGATTGATAATACATGGTTGGGGTTTCATGTTGGTGTTTTCCCCTGGATATATCTTGTGTTAGTGTGATTATTTCTCTTGATCAGTTATGCATGTTTCTACTTGATGTTGCTCATGAATTCGATTATGCTTCCACTTAATGTTTTGTAGAAGTAGAACAAGTATTATGCTTTAGGACATTACATATATCAGTTTGTTCTACGGGTGAAATTTCTACATGATCCAACCATAAGGTATCTTGGAGGTCCTAAATGGATCTGGTAGGAGGATGTTGGGTAGCTTTCTTCCTAGAATCTCCATGAGAAATATACATGCCAGTGGAATGACATCCAATATATGCATTGACTGTAGAAAGCCATGGTCGACCCAGGATCAACGGATGTCCTCCTACTGGGTTCTTTGGCTGAATCACAATGAAATCAATGGGATATTCCCAAGAATCTAATGTAATGATCACATCATCCAATACTCCTTCTGGCTTGATTTTAGATCTATCTGCCAATTCAAGCATACTGGCAGTAGGCTGAAGATGAGATAACCGAAGTTGATCCATGGTTTGTTTAGTCATGACATTAATGGCTTCCCCCAGGTCTATAAGAACATTAGAGATAAGGACATCACCAATTTGAACTGAGACAATAGGGTTTTCGGGATCAGTATATTTCTCCATAGACATGCATCATTTCATTGACTCTGCTACCTTACCAACGAATTGAATGGTTTGGGGTTCTAATCTCTTCCTCCCTGGTTTCTTGAGGCAGAGTTCCTTAATGATCTTAGTACAAATGGGGATCTCTTTAATGTCCTGAAACAAAGGTAACTTAATAGAAGGGTTCCTGAGTTCTGAAACCAAGCTAGTCCCAAAAATAGGCTCACTTATTTCCACAACTTGCCTTTCTGGAAAGGGAGGCTGGTTGGAAGAGGATGGTAAGTATTTCGAAGGTAAGGGAATGGGCTACTTAGTGACAACTTCCGTAGAATGTTTAGGAGTCTCCTCCTCTCCTTTCTCTTCAATAATTACCATAGGTTGCTTCTGGTTTTCTGAAGTTACAGTCCTCCCCAATCTTAATTGGATATCAGAAACCCTGACTAGAATATACTAGTACCCTAATGGCAAAGGTGAGTTCGTTACATAGATCATTTGCACTACTTTATTATTATTAGGATTGGGTACAGGATAAGAAGGCAACTGAGGAGGTCGAAACAATGGTGGTAAAGTCAAAGGTAGAGTAGACTGACTCTAAGGCAAAGATGGCAGAGACATTAGATAAGATGCATATGTAGGTGGATATGACTGCATAGGTGGTTGATAGGAATACTGTGGATGATTTGGCACTCTCCAACCTTGTTTCCATGGTGGAGAAGGTTGTCCATGCTAAAATTGATTCCCATATTGCCACTGCTGAGAATGATTAGTGTTAGGATATGAATATGCATGTGCATTATAGGTGAAATAGTATGGAGAGAATTCAGGAGCCATACCTGCACTTACCTGAGGCCAATTCCTCCTTTCTCCCATGGCATATAAGTATTCAGCTTCAGGTTGTTCCCCTTTGATTATAGCTTTAAATCCTGGTATAGAGGGGACACTTTTTTGTGGTATGGTCTTCTGCACAAATAACGCACTTATTAGTTTCCTTCAAATTAAGAGGACACTCTTTAGGAGGATGCTTATCTCCACATTTAGGACATAAAATACATAATGAATCTTATTATTTTATAAGTCATTGCTTAAATTTCAAACAGTCTAATTGTTTTCTCACAGTATTCATTATCTCAATATTCATATTTTCCATTTTATTTTCTAGTCCAATAATCATAGCGTCAGTAGATTCGATTTTTCTGTTTCTACTCTGAATTCCTCTACCGGATCTATACTGATTCCTTGAAAATTTCCTGCACAAATTACAGATCTGATCAAAAGTTTTATGAGAAATATCACTTTGTCTTAATAGGTTCAAATTATTTCTACAACCATTAGTATGTCCACGCAAGAACAAAGTTCTAGTAGTACCAGAATCAAACTTAAGCTTTGACCTTTGTAAAATATACAAAAATCTTTCTAAGTAACCCTCAAGAGTTTCATCATCATTCTGCACCATTGTAAAGATTTTTTCTTACATATCTTGAGTTTTCCAATAATGTTGATATTTTGAGAAAAGGACTCTCTTCATATGATCCCAAGAAGTTATGGTGTTCCCTCCTAGCCCCATAAACCAGCGCAAAGGTGAGTCTTTGAGAGTAGCAGGAAACAATCTCAACTTCTGAGCTTCATTTGAATAGTCATAACTTCAACACAAAATGTAAAACTAGAATAAAAAAGATTCAGGATCTTCATGAATTTTACCATGGAAATGAGGAAGAGTTGATGGTGGAATATTCTTCATCTATGAAATAGTATCGGGATCCACAATTGGAAACTCAAAAGTGGATTATTCCTCATTTACCCAATTCTCACCAGTTCCTTCCAGATGATCTTCACGATCTTCCATTGTTTCCCCTTCACATGAACCACTCACAATAGGCTAATAAGATTGACTATTAGGAGTCTCCTCCTTCCCCTCTTTGGGTTGAACCACATCTGAGCTACTGTCACCAGAGTCTAGGTGGATTGTTCCTGCATGATGGGTTTGAATTTTGGACCTCCTTCCTGTAGGAGAAGACCCAATATGAAAATTGTTTTTGGATTTACCAGTATTTCCTCGACCCTTAGTGGGCTTTGTACGTCTAGCTCTTCTAGGCATTCATCTCAAAATAAAAGTAAATATCATATTGGTCTGAAGATTAGAGTTAGAGAGTTTCATGTGACCTGCATTCGATTCATATGTAGAATTTGATTTATTAGGTCGTTATATCCAACATGAAGTTCCAAATCGATGTAAGCAAATATTAATGCTATTTGAGCCGTCTTTATGTTGATTCTTCATTAAGATTCATTGCAGTGTTTGAGTAGTCGTATTAAAAAAAGAAAAAATAAAGAGCAGGTTATAGTGATTGCAGTTATATTCCATTTGGTTTGCAAACTTGCAAATTCTCATTTAATCAACGAGTTCTGTTTAAATTATAGCCTAAGGTATTAATAGTATAGTTGGAGAAAATGGCTCTAATTTATGATGTATTAGATTTATTAAATACTTTGATACAGTCCAATGATGATGCGATGGTAAACATCAACAAGGACAATCTTTCCGATATCATAAACTGTCTATAGAATGCACAGGAAAAGATTGGTTTTTTGCAACTAGAATCTCAGTTCCAGCGAGATGAGCTTCAACAGAATTGTAGTAATTCTGAACCTATTTAGAATATTAATACAGACTCCCATCAGCATCAACAATACAAAGTTGAGGTTGACATCCAATGCCTTGTTCAAAAGTAGATTTACATGTAGAAGTAGAAATATTGTTTGCACTTCCGAAGCCCATCATCAGACATTGGGAAGAGCTTGTAGACAACAAGCACAAAACAACTCTTGGCTATGACAAGGAGGTTTCCTTTCATATTCTAGATTACTCAAAGCCCGTTTAATTTCAGAGTGTTGGATTCCTTCACGACAGTTCACCTTCAACTGTTCCAGGATCTACTCTTCTTTCACAACAACAACAGATTGTGAAATGCCAACATTGTGACCGAGTTGGCCATATGAAAGATCACTATTTTGAACTTCATCCATGTGAGAAATTTCATAAAACCACCCATTATTCACACAGATGCTTCAGAAACAAGCCTACTGCAAGAAAAAAGGTTCATCTTGGATGGATCACTTCTTGACAATGGGCATCAACAACTAAGAAGATATTTCAGTCATATGTCCAAACTTGTTCTAGAGTATTGAACAGTGTTGTAGTTGAGAAATTTTCTCCATGATCTCACCTTATATCTGAGAGGGGGGGAAATGATGGTCATCTACAAGCTTCAAAGCCACATCAAGCGAGCCTAAGCCACAACCTTCCTTACCAGATTTAGAGTTGTAGCCTGAGACAAAGATTCCCTTTAGCATGCCTTCAGTTTGTGACACCTATTCAAAGAATTGGGGACACTTCCTCTAGAACAAGACTTAAACTTCTTGCCAGTTTTGGAAGAGTTCTAGGAATTGCATTAAGCATTCAAGAGTTGGTGGTAATACTTAAACCATCACAAGTTGAGACCTCCCTTTATTGGTTGAAGGTTTCCCTCTTCAAAACATCAGGAGCACTTCCTCTAGCAGAAGACCTAAGTTTCATGGCAGAATTGGAAGAGTTATGGGAACTGCACTAAGCGTTCCAGTGTTGGTGGTCATCCTTAAACCACTGCCCTTTATACCAACATTTCAGAGAGCACATTCAACCTAGTGTTTCCATGCATTTTTGCACATTTTGTATTACATATCTCTTCTTGAATTCATACATAACCCTTCAGATTAAGGGGGGAATGTTGGACACCTAATCCTCTAAGGGTTGGTGAGGAAGCCGAATAGACTAAGGAAGTCCAAGGGACTTTGGAATATGAAACCAAAGGTCATATGAATCTACTGTAAATGTATATCATTTGTTAATAATAGAGGTACTCTCCTACTTATCTTTAATATTTTGTTGTTTCCATGTGTTTCTTTGACGTTACCAAATAAACCCCTCCCTGGCAATGACAACAAAATGTTGGGTGCAGGAATTTCACTTAAGCAACTCCTCAATACTTAATTATCAACTTGGTGGATCCATAAACTTAGAGACGAAGCACAGGTAATGCCAGAGATGGTACAAACCTTTATGATGTAAATTCCTACCTTCTTAAATGGAAACTTGTAGAATCAAATTGGAAAGAGTAAAAGGCAACTGAATCATCAAAGTAATCTAGTGCTAGAACAAGAAAGAATGCATTTGCAAAGGAATAAAATAAAAATACAATCACTCCAATTGATCAATGTCTAAGCACTAAGAATATGCTTATATTTATTTTTAGTAGAAACACTTTAGCAGTCTTGTAAAGTGGCCCTCAAACATGCTTTCCTAAATATTTCCTTATTGCACTAGTCAGTCCTGCACTTATCGCAAATCTACTTGCACTAGTGCAAGCACAAAGATTTATGTGAGAGGTATAAGTTGTGTCTAACCAAATATTCTTGACTTCATACAAGGGCTCGAACCTCAAGGGTTCTGAGCACTCAAATCCTATGATAAGAAATCAGTTGTTGCACCTAAGAAGAGTTCCTTGCACTTCGTTATCAGTTCTCAAAATAAGCGTTAACTATTGCGAATGAAACTTAATTGCAGAAATAATTTGCACATCTAGATGTTCCCAATCTTAAATCTCTGTAGAATAAAGGTAAATAACCATAACTGGAAACAACCACTAAAGAATCATCTTACAATCTACATATATATATTTACTTAGGAGAACAAAAAAGAAACATTGCATGAAAGAGACTAGAAATACTTGCTGCAACACATCAATGTGCACTGGTGTAGGTTCATTTATCTTGCTTAGACCAGGTGAGGAAATCCAACTGAAATAAATTGCATGAAATGAAATTGTAGGAAAGGAGTAATCAAACCAATGTGCACTAGTGTAGGTTCATTTCTCATGCTTGGATGAGGCGGGGAAAACCAACTGAAATAAATCACATGAAAGGAAATTGCAGGAAAGGATTAATCACACCAATGTGCACTGGTACATGTTCATTTCTCCAGCTTGGACTAGGTAGGGAAAACAACGCGAAATAAATTGCATGAAAGGAAATTGCGGGAAAGTAAATATAACTAATTCACATGACAGATCCACTCACACTTTGGTAGGAATATATGTGCATGGAAATAGAATTCAATTAAATCACACTTTAACAATAAGAACACATAAATAAATATGAAACCAAATATAGGGTAAACCATCTCGTTTCACATCTAAGAAATGACGCTACTCAGTAATTCAGATCAGACTCATTGGCTTAAAATAACAGATAAGATTTGAAAAGAATGAGTCAAAGCTCCTTCTTTCTATTAATTCTTAAAGGCAAAGTACATCGTGGAATACAGAGCATAGCCCAGATTTGGGCGATAACAAAAATATACAATACACCTGGAACATAGTGATGTTAACTCATCTATATACTAATCTCCTAATTCTATTTACATTTTGTGATTTATAGACTGTTGACCCAAGGCTGTAACTACTAAATTTAGTACAAGCCATTCAGTCAATCGGTTACATAACAAAATGTAGATTTTAGCCCTTATCTTTTAAATATAGACAATTGAACTTATTGGCCATGGGCCAAATATTGAACTTTTGCTAAAGCAATCTGCAACTTTAATCTTGTCTTTGGCTGCATTTGGCTGATCTAGTCTGCATGGCCAATGATGCAAAAAATGTGGTGGTGGTTAGGGAAGTCTGGATCTGTTGTGCGAATTTGTTACACTAGCAAAAGTGTGAGATATGATCCTGCACTTAAATTAGTAGTCACATTAAGTGGCTTTATTTACCAAGTATTTATTGGAGATAAGGATAAGTTACGAAAGTGCATTAAATGTAATAAATCTAAATTAAATAATTAATTAAATGCTAAATTGAAATAAAATATGAATAATAAACTACATCTAAAATATATCACCATGCTTGGACTAGTGCAGGATGAGGCTATGTGAAAATGGTAAAACATACGTAAATAGTTGTGGTTTATAAAGGGAAAAAGAGCAAGAATGGGGACAATTTAGGGGACTAACAAGAATATATGTTTATGTGGTTCTAATTGAGATTGTTTAATAAGCTAAGTAAAATACTTTAGCTAGTTTGGGAATCTGCACAACACACTACCATAGCAGAGTGAAAGTACCTGAACTGTAGGTTATGGCTGCTCAAAGGCTGATCATACACCTTCACGGAGGTAATGAAGGGCAGAGTAAAGGTTTAGATAGACAGAGTCGTAGAACTCAACGACCCGTGCTTAAGAAAAGATAGAAGGTATAAACCAACATCACAACCATATCAGGGTGCAGAAATGTGGTTCTAGCATCCCCCCCATACTACTTCGGGTGATACTTCGGTCCGCGCTCTATGAGTTAATGTCGAAAGGGCCAGTAGTGTAGGGATTTGTTTTCCTAATTAATGTTGAACCTAGGTTAGGCCCCACCAAGCCAACAAATGGTTTCGTTGCCAGGACCAGAATCTACGTAAGAGATGTGTGATGTCATACCACTAGAATCCAACTAAGATAGATATTGGAGAGTTGTTGGATAGGAAGATCCACTAATTTGTGGCGTAGGAGAATAGGAGCCTGTGACTGACAAAGGAATAGTGGCTGAACAGGTACCTATATATAGCAATCCACGAGATATTTTTATGTTCCTTTCAAGTTGAGCTATACGAGTGGATCACGAAGCTACCAGATAACCAAGGAAGGTGGAGGCTTGACGGTCCTATTGTTTGGACCCTGGAGTTAGTACAAAGACTGGAAGCCTCTGAGTAGATGATCGTCCACATTGTCGATCATTGGCTTGATCACAACATAGGAGGATTTGTGACTGAATTCATGGTTGAAACCTCAGTTAGCTACAACAAGGTAGAGCAACGATTTTTCAAGGGACTATGAGGTAAGTACTTGAAATATTTGAACACCGGGATTAAGATATTATTCTACGAAAAGAGGGTTAGGAAACTACCTTGATGTTTAGAGCTACGCAAAGTAGAAAAACTTACAGGAAAAGAGGAAGAAAGTGTCCTGAATATAGTCCATTAATTTCACCTCCATTAGTTGATGAAGAGGGAGTAGCGCAGGCTTCTCCATGAAGTGCTATTTAGTTAATAAGACAAGGATTCCTATGATGCAATATGGGAGGATGCTGAAACCAGGTTTCCACCCTGAGATGGTTGTGATGCCAGTTTATTCCTTCTATTTCTGATTTCGCGCAAGTCATTGAGTTTTAGGACTTTTTCTATCTAAACATTTACTCCACCCTTCGGTACCTCCATGAAGGGGTATGATCACCCTTTGCACAACCCTAACCTACAGTGTACGTACTTTCGCATTGCTAGGGCAGCGTGTTGTGCAAATTCCAAAACTAGCTTAAGTATCTTACTTATCTTATTAAACAATCTCAGTTAGCACTGTGTAAACAAATATTCTTACTTGCGTTCAATTAACCAATGAAATTACATATATTCATGCATCACATAAGCATTATGAATGGCATTCATACATAATTAACAAGATGCATTAACACGAAACAAAGACGTAGAATATGGAGAATGATTCTCTTTATTGATATCTTCAAATCATTATATACTCTATACATCCTGTGCAGATAGCTGCAGGGGTCCATGCACTCAGCTACAGACTCCCACCCTAGGCCTCTACACACTAAGATATAGAGCCTCTACCTACACTACGACTCAAAACTTCAACTTTTCTTCTTATCCTCAAGACTTCATCTAGCATTCATGACTCAACTTCCTACTTAGAGCTTACTTAGCTCTTTTTATACAATTAGGTGGACATCCCTTTATAAATCATTACATCTTCGCACTCCTCGACCACAAAATGTGGAGACTTTACAACATTATTACAAAATTGGACCCAAAACATGGGCTTTTAGCCCCAAAACTGTCCTTTGGGGATCCCGTTCCCAACAGGCCCCAAACACAAAGATCGTGACTTTCCCTTGTGTCACTTGGCAGGCACAGAGACCTTATCATGAAGACCTCCTAGCTTGACCCATATCAACACAACCTCAGCAGTGCACTCTATGGCTGCTTGCTTCATGTCTTCAACCATCTACTCGCTCACTGCTACTGAACTGTTAGCCTGAAGCTTTTGCTAAGTTGCTTATAGAGTTACAAGCTTTCCTTCAATAGAGGCTGTCACTGTGTAAGCCTTATCCAGCCAGAGCTTAGAATCAACACGGTGACCTCTTTTCTTTCAATACATCTAAGCTTCTCTTACAGTGCTCATTCCAGCAGAATGTGACATCCTTCTTCAACAACTTCTCCATGGGCGCGGTGATCTGGGCATAACCTTTGATGAACTTTCTATAATATCATGTATGTCTTAGGGTAGCAAGCAACTATTTTACACTCCTCAGTGCTTCCAAGTTAAGTATCACCATGATCTTCGCAGAATCTACCATCAGTCCGTACCTACAAACCACATGACCTAGCAGGGTGCCAAAAGGAACACAAAACAAGCATTTCTTCATATTAAGCGTTGTCTAGTATCTTTGACAAGTATCTAGCATCAAGTGCAAACTTGCTACAGGGCATTTCACTAGTCCAAACACAGTCCAGTCATCAAAGTATACTTCCAGGAACTGATGAAAAGATTCCTTGAATGAAGAAGGATGTCACATTCTACTGGAATGAGCACTGTAAGAGAAGCTTAGATGTATTGAAAGAAAAGAGGTCACCATGTTGATTCTAGTTTTCATAGATTTGAAGAAGGAGTTTCATGTACATGTCTATGTGTCATGTAGAGCACTTGGAGCAGTAATGACACAGGTTGGCGAAGAAGACTTGGACCATTCTATAGCCTTCGTAAGAAAAATGTTATCCAAGGTAGAGAAGAGCTATTCCACCACCAAGTGTGAAGCGTTGGCCATGGTATACGCGCTCCAAAAGTGCATACACTACTTGTTGGGTGGCCATTTTAAGATGTATATGGATCATTCTGCGTTGAAGTACCGAGTTAATAAGCTTGTGATTGGTGGGGGGGGGGTGGAGAATCTTTAGGTGGTTGTTATTGTTCCAAGAGTATGATTTTGAAGTTATTTTGAAAATTGAATGACTCTATGTGGGACCAAACCATCTATCGTGCAATGAAACAAGGGAGGAACCCACTAATTTGGAGGAGGGATTGCCTGACGTGCAGATTTTTGTAGTGTGCATTACAAATGGTAACTTTGAACATATCATACACTTCCTAATGATAGGAACTTCCCTAGAAGGATAGACTGTCTAGTAGAATAAGGAGTTAGTGGTGCACGTGTCATACTTTTTTGTCATTGGCCAGCATCTATACAAAATGGGGTCTAATGAAATATTGTGACGATATGTACAGAGTTTGAAAGGAGCAACATCCTCACAGACTCTCATGGGGGTGCCGCGAGAGGAAATTATGCATGGAGAGCAACTGCATAGAAAATTCTATGTGCAGGGTTGTGGTGGCCAACAGTCCATCAGGACTCAAAATCGTATTGCAAGGCATGTGATGTGTGTCGAAGGACTAGCAGGCCATCACAGAGGGATGAGCTGCCTCTAAATCCACGGATGACGTTACAACCCTTTCAAAAATTGGTGATAGACTTTGTGGGAGCCATCCAACCCCAAGAAAAGATAGGAGCAAGGTACATTATCACTACGACAAAGTGTTTGACTTGATGGGCAGAGGCATAGCCAGTGAAGGATTGTACAGGCATGACTAATGCAAAGTTCCTTTTTGAGTATTGATCAGCCCCATAAATGGGTAATTATATGGGCTCATTCATCCTCCTAATTCGACTTAATCCACCATTGTCATTAGTTTATTGCATGTTTTTTATTATATTTATGCTAATAGAGTGAATTGGGTTAGTCATTATGCTGAAAAGTCTAATGTGTGCTTTACGCATATTTTTGGTCAATTTTGAGATAAAATCAAAGGTTTAATGAGCACTTGGCAACCAAATTCGTGGAAGAACAAGGGAGAGGATTTGTAGGAAGGTGTACCCTTCATTTATGAGCTCTTACCTCGAATTATCCATCAAAAAATCGGAGCACAAGGGGCAGCCAATCAAGTCAAATAGGACTATTGTTAACTGCAAGTTTTGGCAACCGAGTTCCTAAAGTTTAGGAGGGCTATTGGGGTCCTCAATCTGTATAAATAAGAAGGCTTAGGGCCTCAGTTGAGTTAGTCAGATTTTAGTCAGATTGTAGTTAGATTTTAGTCAGTACATTAGTCATTTTATTAGTGTATTTTTGCACCTTAGTGCAGCTCTGTATCAACACATTTTTGAGCTTTTCTTGTAGATAGTTTTTGGGATGTAACTATTATTTTTTTTATCAATAAAGATGAATCCAGCTTTGCACCAACTCTAGTCTTTCTTAGGAGGCCGTAGCTCTTAGGGTTGGGCCCAACCCAAGTGCCAATACCTCCTTTGTGTACTTTTATGATTTTGTTGCATTCATAGAATAATTTCTGCTATTTAGATTAAAATCTTACTTTGTTACTTAGGTTGTTTTTTATGATTGAAATAGATTTTCATGATTTAGGTTGATTTGATAGTTTGGTAAAGGAAAATACCTGCAAAAATGCCACCAAGAAATCCTTGATCTCATCTCTCCCTCCTTGGGACCATGAGCTGAGACCAAGGCATAGTTGCTGCCACAAAAACATTGTTTTTGCCTCTTCATGCAATTGCTAGTGTTAGATTTTTAGTTAGGAAAGTTGATACCTATTGTACTTGCATGTTTAGAATTTGTTCTTGCTACTTTCCATAGCTATCTTGCATAATTTTCTACCAATAAACTTATGTTCATCGTGTTTCTGGTTTTTAAGTCAAAGTAGGTCAAAATAGCTAGATCTTTGATTTTCCTAGTCTTTGTTGACCAATTTTGGAAAATAGTGTGCAGAACACCCGTGATACCTCCCTACCTACCCTTCCTCCATCGTACAGCCTACTCCAACCCAAACTTCAATATTCCTTCCTTTCATTTGCCACACTTTTCCCAATTTGTCCTAATTCCTACATTCTTGTGCATCATTGTTCCTCCATCCTTGAACAAATCCAATCACCTTAATCACTCCTTAGCCTCATTCACCAGGTCGTATGCCCCTTAAAATCCTTATCCAAACTCCATTTCCACTTTCCCACCGTCTTTTTCACCATCCATCCTCTAAAATCCTCTTTCGGATCTTCTTGTAGAATATCCTGTACAACCCCTGCAGACTTCCTGTAGAAGTTCACGTGAGCGTTTTTTCGAGATCTCATCACTATGAAACTCTCTGGAAGGGTGCTAGGGACCTCTTAGGCCCTCTTCTCACCTTCCCAACCTCCTTTAATCACCTACTCCATTTCCTTTTGCCAATCAACCTCTGCACAGTAAAAAACAGTTAAAGCACATGCATAATAATTCTACAAGATTTCTCAAAAATACAAAAAGATGTTCCTTTTCAAATTTCACTCCAGAAGTAGCTTAGACACATGCAATTTACCTGCCCAAGAGTCAATGGCATCCATTTTTGTAGCTTTCATACTTTTTCTTGCACCAGTAGGGTTAGTCGGTAAAACTAGGGTTTGCTAGGGCTTGCATTTCCTTTTAGCTTTCATCTTCTTTCTGCAAGTAGATTATCCTCCTTTGAGATAGCATTCATCCTTCCCAGTTAAAAGCTTCTTCTAAGAGCTCATAGAAGTTGGCTTAATCTCCTAGCAGACTTGTGCCAGCTGATCCAGTGACAACCTGCGGTAAGAGCTAGTACTTGTGCATATAGCACCGTCGCTTCCAAGTTTGTTACAAACTACCAGGTTGACAAATGTAAAGAAAAGAGTCCGAGGAGTTGCAGCATTATTGCTACAATACTGGGGCCCACCAAGTATGTACTTACATGATTTGGGTGTTGTTGAAGCCCCGAAAATCGGGTCGACAACAAGGGGGATACCCGCCCGGTCCACACCTTGGTTGTCAGCTCCTTATCCGTTTGGTATAGCGGGTCCAACTGGGGATAATGGGACCAGTTTCCCAATCTAAGGGTGTGTGTGTATGTGCAGAATCCGATGTTGTTGATCTAAAAGTTCCTATCTAAACTACTTTAATCTAACTCTATGCTATTGTAATCTAATGAAAACAACACATCTAATCTATGCTAACCTGGGATGTAATTCTTCTATTACGCGATCTAAAGAGATTTCAAATAATAACTGGTAATAATGATCATTCAACGATTACAATAATGGAAATCAATTAAGATGAACCACTTTGCATAAAAAGTTAGGCAAAACAGTTGTGAACAACATATTGCATAATAAGTTATTCACACATTAAACATAAATAAATGGCTCCACCGTACAAAAGTGCTAAATGGTAACACAAACATTCATGTAATAACATATAAACAACTAAAAATTGTATATTTCTTTAAGAATATAAGTAGAAATGGTCAAGAGATAAAAGTACCATTTATGATTGGTCCTACTCATAAGCTTCAAGCAACAATGATTTATCTCTCCTTGTCCTAATATCTACTAAGAGTACAAAAGTGCAACATCAATAGCAGATATCAAATGCAAACATCAATAAATCTTGATCCGTTCATTCATCAAAACCTCCTCTGAGAGTGCAAAAGTGCATGTTCTGAGGACAAGTTTTTTGACAAATTTCTGGACCCTTCTCTAAATGCATGAGAAGGGTTTAAATATTGCTAACTAAATAACTTAATTACATAAATTTAGGATACGGTTTAAATTGACCGCCCTTTTTCTAAGAAAACTTATTTCTAAAAAATCGAATCTAATTCCTAACTATTTCTGCTTTTTCTCCTTAATGTTGCAAGCATTCAACATTTTCCTGGGAAGAATCGGCTGGTTGCCTTCCGCTTTTGTTTGAGTTAAGCAAACAGAAATGGCAAGCGCTGGCACCATTTTTTAGTAAACTAGAAGATATTTTTGGGAATCATCCTCTGGCTGGGTCAATTAACTACGTATATACTTGGTAATGACCAAAATTTCCCTCAAATTGCTTCTGCCTTTGCTATCTTGATTTCCGGACTTGCGAATGACTAAGCAAGTTAGGGACCTTAGTTTCTGAACAATTTTCTTAGCGCATCAAAAACTGCCTCCGTTCTTTGATCTGGGCCTTTTTGGTGCATTTTTCGCCTTTAGCGCCTTTTCCTTTACCGGGTATAAGCTTCAGGATTTTTTGTAAACATGCTGCTTTTGTGAGCTTTTGAACCTGAATGTTGAGTCGACTACTTATGTCAGCATCTATTCAGAAATGCTCTGGAATTTGCGGTTCACAAGTGAAATGGAATTGACTGATCAAGAAAGGTGATGGGGGAGTTTTAAATGCAGCAGATACATCAAATATGTAACCTTACATGAAGTAATTCTTTGAAAATCGCGCGTCCATATTTCATTAATAATTAACAACTAATCGCTTTATTAACATTTAGAGTGCATGATCTTGAGTCAGATTATGGTAAGTGGCTTTTCTTAAATAGCATGCCTAAAAGATTCGAGATGGAGTGATTTTGCGATTTGCTTTGCGACTTCGCAGATCGCGATATCGCATTATCGCACTATCACACTATCGCAAATATAACGTTGTAGAGCTGGTTTGGCTTAATATCGCAACCATCGTTTTATCGCGATATCGCATTGTCGCAGATCACAAAAGTTCTATGTTTGCCAAATTTCGTTAGCCCTTTTCCTGCGATATGCGATCTCGCGATCAGTGTTATCGCAAATCGGTAAATCTTGAAGTTTTTTTTATTAGTTTTTCCTATTGCGATGCGATAGCCAAATGATGGTACTTTACTATCATTTTACGATGCGGCTTTTTTTTTAAAGACTTTTTGTTATTATAAACTTAGGTTTTAAAGTATTTAAAAGATCTTCTTAATCTTACGATCGTAACATTATTTTGAAGAAAGGAAACTCTTGCTTTTCCAAAAATTTAACTAAGGGTCCCCATTCATTTAGTATTCTGGATAACACACTTAAATGAAAAAAGGGGGGGGGGGGGGTTGTTGCTGGCCACAACAATTGGCAATTCACTTGGGAGAACAAGTTATCTCTTCTTTTTTGAACTTTTCAAACTTCCAAAAAAGAAAGTGTTTCTTTTTTTAATAGAAATTTTAATCTTTATTATGGAAAGATAAAGCAAATTATGCTCTAAACTATCAAAGATATTTTGTTTCAACATCTTTCTATTTTAATTATTTGCGTCCTCAGCTTGTCCTTGCATTTACATTAGCCATTACTTGGTCTTGTAAAGATAAAATAAAGTTATCCCTGTGAACTAGTTTTAAATATGCTCATTTGCCATAGGTAGAGCCTCTGCTGCCAGCAAGCTTCCATAGCCTCGACAGTGTTACCTGTTACCCGGCAATGATCCTTTATCCTGCTTAAGGTGATCTACAACTTTCAAAGAAAAACCCACATTGACACTTATTGCTTTGATTTTCTTTTTATTCTTAAAGAACAATGTCTTGTTTTGGAAGCCAAATAATGACACAGTCATTCACTTGATTTACACTTTTGTTGAACAAGCTAGCTCGTGATGAGACCCCTTGTCTTTTGATTTCAACAATATTGAGTCATTGCCCTGTTTTGGTGGGCAGTATTGACAAAGTCAGCAAGTTATAATATCTGTGATCATGATAAGCCAGCTCGTGATGAGACCTCTTATTCTTTAAGATAAAGTGTATTCATGGATTGTTCCTCTAAATGTTGTGATTTTCTCTAGCAGGGAGGAAGTCATCTTTTTCCTTAAGAAAGTTCTGGACGATAATATTAGAGTTTTTTGGAAACGGCTGTTCTACAGAGAATCTTCATTTTGTTATTGATACCTTTCATTGTGGTGATATAAAACAATTTTGTTAGATTTTAGGCTACTGTGGAAGTTTTTTGCAGTGGTGTGATCCGGATTGTCCACAGTCTTTTGTTCATTGAGTCGACGTTTCAAACCCCAAAGGGGGTCCATCATCAAGACAAATCAGAAAGATAGAAAATGAATGAAAGATTGTTGAGAGAAGAAGACATGAACCTGGACATAAATAAACCAAGAACCCTAATTTTTATAAGGGTCGACACTTGATTTCGAGAAATTTAATTAATCATTTAATTATTCAAAATTGATTATTTTAGTTTATTTAACTAATTAATATGAATTTAAATTATT
>APFE030071865.1:32082-98277 GCA_000404065.3 Pinus taeda
GGATGTGATGCATATGTACATGTTCCAAAGGAGAAATGAACCAAGTTGGATAGTAAATTTGAAAAGTGCATCTTTATTAGGTATAAGGACGGTTTAAAGGGTTATAAACTTTGGAACCCAGTAACAAGGAAGGTTGTGTATAGGTGAGATGTGGTGTTTAGAGAGGTGAAAGATGTTATTAAACATGAAGTCCAACCAAAGGATCCTTAGAAAATAGAGTTTGAGCTAAAGGAGTAAGAATCAGACTCTACAATAGAGGAGGTATCAGAAGATGAAGAGCCATAAACTCCGGGTGTGAGAAGATTAGTTCGAGAAAGAAGGTAGCCAGAAAGGTATAGTCCATCTACTTTCTGTTCAAATTTTGCTTTATGTATTACTGATGATGATCCCAGAACTATGAAGGAAGCAGTGGATTTAGAGGATGGAAAAATCTGTAAGGAGGCCATGGTTGATGAAATGGCATCTTTGCACAAAAATGAGGCTTGGGATCTGGTGGAGTTGTTGGCTGGAAGGAAACCCATTGGTAGCAAATGGGTGCTCAAGAAGAAGAAAAATACAGAAGAAAAGGTGGAGAAATACAAAGCTCAATTGGTAGCAAAAGGTTATTCCCAGGTGCCGGGAATCGATTTTGGTGATATTTTTTCTCCTGTTTCCAAGGCAACTTCTATTAGATTACTTTTATCTGTTACTGCTGATTTTGATTTTGAGGTAGAAAAGATGGATGTGAAGACAACGTTTCTTCATGGGGATATGGAAGAGGAAATCTACATGAAACAACCTGAAGGCTTTTGCGGTGAAGGGTAAGAAAGAACTGGTATGCAAGTTAAAGAAGTCTTTGTATGGCTTAAAACAATCACCAAGGATGTGGTATCAGAAATTTGATACATTTATACGAGGACTTGGCTTCACCAGAAGTAAAGCAGATCACTGTGTGTATTTTAAATTAATTGGTGACTGTGTTATTTATTTTGTATTGTAAGTGGATGATATGTTGTTGGTTGGAAATGACAAAGAAATTATCTAAGATTTGAAGACCCAATTGTCATCCAAATTCGACATGAAAGATCTTGGTGCTGCAAACTATATTTTGGGCATAGAAATTAAAAGAAATCAGGCAAAGAGGAAGCTCTGATTAAACCAAAGGAAGTACGTCGAGACAATATTGTAGAGATTTAATATGCAGGATAGTAAATGGTGAAGGTTCCTATTCCTGTAGGTGTAAAGTTATCTGTTGAACAGTGTCCCAAGACACAATAAGAGGAAGCGGACATGTCCCGTGTTCCATATGCAAGTGCAGTTGGTAGCCTGATGTATGAAATTGTTTGTACTAGACCAGACATTGCACATGTAGTGGGAGTATTGAGCAGGTTTATGTCAAAACCAGGAAAGGAGCATCAGACAACAGTGAAGCGGGTTTTCAGGTATTTGCGTGGCAGTAGTGATTATGGTTTGTGCTACCAAGGAATACTAGGATTGGAGAGAGTGTTGGATATTCGTGGCTTTGTTGATGCAAACTGGGCTGGATATTTGGATCAGAGAAGATCTACAAGTGGGTATGTGTTTAACCTATTTGGAGGTGCAGACAGTTGGATGAGTAAGAAACAATCTGTAGTGGCACTATCAACTACTGAGGCCGAATACATGGTAGCCACTCATGCAATCAAGGAAGCAGTTTGGTCGTAGAGATTGTGTTGAAGTATGGGGTTAGTACAGGGAGCTATAAGGATAGACTGTGACAGCCGAAGTGAAATTTTCTTGGTTAAGAACCTTGCATATCATTCAAAGACAAAGCACATTGATGTTTAGTATCACTTTGTGAGCGATATGATAGAAGACAAAAATGTGTTGATGGGAAAGGTGGACACTTTGAAGAATATTGTAGATGCATTGACAAAACCTGTGAGCTCTGAGAAGTTCTCTTGGCGTAGAGAAACAAAGGGTGTTGTAAGGTTGGATAAATGACTAAGTTCTCTTGTGGCCCCATGTGGAAAGAGAAGAACAAGTGGGAGAATCTTGGGTTGTGTTATATTCTTTCCACAACTAGCTCACGTAGTTAACCGAGGGGTTAGAGGGGGGGCAGAGACCCCCCTTCGTTGCACCGATTACATAGTGGGGGCATCATAGGGGGTTTGGGGGGTGTAGGTAACCCCACTCTATGGGGCCCGGGGTAGCACCCTGGAAAATTTTGGTTTTGGAACTTATGTTGGGTTGGGTGTACCCACCTATGGTTTTGTGCATGATTTTCGCACAAGTTTTTTGACGCGATGGTTTTCGGTACATGGTATTGGACGCTATGGTTTTTGGTCAATGGTATTGGATTCTTCAACATGTATAAATGTGTATTATAACATTGAAAGGAACATAATGAAAAATTAGGTTGGTAGTCCGATTTTTGGGATCCAAGGGAAAATCTCTGTGTATATGTGTTTCATGTGTTATGCTCTTGCATTGTTTATTTTATGTGTTTTAGAATTATTATGTAGGTAATTTATATATGGGGTTAAAACCTAGACTGAGCAAGGTTTGCAACGCTCAACGAAGTGATTGGGACCTACACATACCCACAGTACTATGGGCCTAATAGATGACATGAAAAAATTTGACTAGACAAACACCCTTTAGGCTTATCTATGGTGTTGAAGTGGTGATGCCCATGGGATATATTGTGCCTAGACTGTGCATAGTGGCACTCATTGGTATGACGGGTCACAGAGCCCTGGAAGAGAGGCTTGTGTAGCTGGATGAGCTTGAGGAGGAAATAGTTTTAGATGGATTTCATCAATAGGTCCAAAAGCAGTGGAAAAATCATGGCATCCACATGATCAGCACATTTAGTTGCTTACCTTTAAGGTAAATGACTTGGTTTTGTTATATGACAAAAAGTTTGATAAATTTCTAGGAAAATTTAGAATGCACTAGGTAGGGCCCTATGACATTAAGGAGATTACCGATGGAGGAGTAATTCATTTGGTAAAATTGAATGGAGATACTCTCCTAGGAAAGGTGAATGGCAGTTGCTTGAAGCCATACACCGGTGGTCCATCCATGTGACTACATGAAGGTAGCTCAATCTTAGCATTCCAGGCAGCCGAAATGAGGCGTAGGACTATAAAATGCATTGCTCAGGTTGGGGAGTTGCATGATTGGAGGATCGTGTGAAGCAAGGAAGTGTCACAGGGCTCACCACAGTGCGAAGTGAGTTGCGCTACCTAGGAAGAAATTGTACAGGTCGGCCAGAAAGTGATCGTTAAAGTTACTATTTATGATTTGATGGTAGAAATGTGGCCAAATGGAGAGGGAGACCGACATTTAAGATGAAATTTATTGGGCATATCCTTGAAAACCTACCGCCAATTTGGCATTAATGAACTAAATTTGGGGGGAACGGTTAGATTTGAATTCAGAATGTGCTATAAATTACTAGTGGTTGTCTAGAGAAAAATACTTGACATTTTGAGAATTGAGTTGTTGAGCTCTCAGGCACACATGAATCACGAGCACTACGAACTTTTGATATCTAGTTCAGTGTTTGAGACATTGCTAAAGGAGGCACAGGGGTTCTTGCAGAACATCATGTCGACGCCCACAGAAGCTATATATACCGAAGCAGAGGAGTCAGTGCCAAAAACTGAGATGGAGACATAAGTACCTGCTTTAGAGGTTGCGAAAGTATTAGTCGAAGTACCCAAATCACCAAGGACATTGAGACTAAAGCTAACCCCAAATAAGGAGATCACAAAGGATAAAAAGGGCAAGCAACTTGCAATACCAGTGCATGCATTGCCAAGAAAAAACCCACCGAAGCCTACCACATAGGAGAAGGGAAAATCCATCATTTTAGAGCTGGAGGAGGAAGAAATTGAAGACATCCTGATGGATGATGAGGATGTGGGAGTAGATGTGGAGGAATTTGAAGCCCACAATGTTGACCCTATCACTTGGTTGCCTAAGTAAGTCTCTCCGCACAAGGGCAAGACCAAGGCGGTGAAATACATTGATGAGAGAAACGTCCCCTTGCAAACCCCTCTACCGCCGAATGAAATTATCTTCGAAGTACCGTGCTTGGGGTGGGTTCCTCTTCTAAAACTCGAAGACTAGGGCTTACCTGATCATGAGAAGTTCCCACACCTGGCGACCGAGCAGATCATGCTTCGCATTATCAACACAACTATTGGAATGACCACACTAGAGCCATTGAGGTGGCTCAGAGGAGTAGACAAGGCAGGGTTTCTCAACCTGCTTTGGGTGCCGCACTACAACCGCACC
Source organism: Pinus taeda (assembly GCA_000404065.3). Classification (NCBI taxonomy): domain Eukaryota; kingdom Viridiplantae; phylum Streptophyta; class Pinopsida; order Pinales; family Pinaceae; genus Pinus; species Pinus taeda. The sequence goes on from APFE030071865.1 coordinate 36,349, forward strand.
CCAGTTATAGTATTGTTCATCAAGAAACTACTATGGTTGGTGCATGATGGGTGTTTGTGCCTGTAGAAGACAATACCCATCACTAACAAGTTGATCCATAGGATCACATGGTTTCCTTAAACAAGTAAAAATCTAGCCATGATATTTAGCAAAAAAGGTTGTGAGCCGGCCCTCGCAGAGCCCATGAAAGATATGTTCAATTTTCTAAAGAAGTCGTGTGGGTATGCTATATCTAGCATCTGTGACCCTAATGTGAAGGCGGCTACACACATTCTAGCAGGGAAGGTGATGAGGAAGTGTCGAACCGATGAGGTGTCATCACCTGTCATCGCACTAGCATCCCAATGCGTTGAATATGTTCAGTTCAATTAGGAAGATTATCTCCACAGTGAGTTCCTTGCAAACTATCAGGAATCACAAGAGCTCAGCAAGGCATTCCACTACGCGTGGCTCTTGCTATTGATTATGTTGGTAGCATAGGAGCTACTAGATGATAGCTAATTACCTTTGGTTGTGCGACACCTACCAGAAGTTGTGAAGTACACTTTGCTGCGGGTGACCAATGATGCGCAATGAATCAAGGACAGTAACATGTTTTGGATCTTGATGGAGATGAACATCTGCATGGCCATCAATCACAAACCGTGATTTTTGCATATGGTGTATGCCAACCTGTAGGGATATGTAGAGTTCAAAGTAGATTTTCACCTTGTGGCCATCAGGGCACAGAAGGACCCTACGTAGAAATGGTATGACTCACCTTGCGTACCAACTCATTTTCGAGCTCTTTTTGAAGACAATTTTGTGATGTAACAGCTATTTCTTTTTATCAATCAAGATGAATATAGTTTTGAACCAGCACTGATCTTTTCTAGAGGGCTGAAGCTCTTGTGTTACAACCCAAGTTTCCCAGCACCTCCTTTGTATATTTATATGTTTTTTCTTGCATTCATTGGATAATTTATGTTGTTTAGGTTAAATCTTGCTTTGGTAAAATAGGTTGCTTTTGATGGTTAAAATAGTTGTCCTTGCTTCAAGTGCTTAAGCAGTTTGCTGTAATAAAAGAGAAATATCCAAAAAGGCACCAACAGGTCTTAACCTCCTTTCTCCCTTCTTGGGACCATGATTTGAGGTCAAGCCACTACTGCTGCCACCAAAAACACAATTTTTGCCCTTTATCCAATTGCTAGTGTGATGTTTTGAGTTGAAAAAGTAGATATTAGTTTGTATTCACATGCTTAGATCCTTTATTGTTCATTTACCATGGCTTTCTCGCATAATTTTGTGTTCATGAAGTTTTGTTCAGCAGGTCTCTCTTTTTAGGTCAGATTTTAGGTCAAAATAGACAAACTTTGTTTTTCGGTTCTTGCTTAGGTCAGTTTTGGGAAGTAAGTGTGTAGATCTCTTGTAGAACACTCCAGCTTATCATTCCTCCATAACACAACATGTACCAGTTCATCTCTCAGGATTTCCCCACTCATTCGCCTCATTTCGCCATTCTGCCCTAATTTCGACATTTTTGTACAAAGTTGCTTTCTTCCCCTTTGAACAAATCCAACCCTCTCCTTTGTTCTTGATCTTCGTTGACAAAGTCCTAGATCCTTCAACACCTTAATCTAGCCTTCATTTCCCTTTTACCACCATTTTTCCACCTTCAAACCTCCAAAAACCACTTTTGGCCTCCTCTTGTAGAACCTCTTGTAGATCCCCTACAGCCTCCTATAGAAGTTCATGCAAGCGATTTTTCGAAGTTTGATCACAATTGAAGTCTCTAGAAGGGTACGAGGGACTTCTTAGGACCTCTCCACACCTTCCTCATCTTCAAAAAAAGCCAACTCCATCCTCCTTTGCCACCAAACCTCTGCACAGTCACAATTAGTCAAACCATAAGCATAATAATTCCACATAAAATACCCAAAAGTACAAAAACATGATTTCTTCTCATTTCTCTTCAGAAGTAGCTTGAATAAATGCAATTTACCTTTTCAGTATCCAATGGCACCCATTTCAGTAGTTTCCATCTCTTTTTCTTGCAAGATTAGGGTTTGCTAGGTTTTGTGTTTCATTTCAGTTTTCCTTCTCTTTCTGCAAGTAAAATAGCCCTTGTAGAGTTAGCTTTCTTCCATCACAGTAAACTCTTCTTCTAAGAACTCATAGAAGTTGGCTTAAGCTCCTAGAGAACTTGTGCCAGCTGATGAAGTGACAACCTACAATAAGAGCTAGTACGTGTGCATACAACACTATCGCTTCCATGTTTGTTACGAACTACCGAGTTGATAAAAGTAAAGAAGGAATCCCCAAGAGTTGCAGCATTATTGCTGCAATACTGGAGCTCACCACTCTTTTTGGTGCCATTGCAGGGGAAGTGTCAGAGTATTTTGTGATTACTACTTTTCTTCTATTTTCTACTGCAACATTCTGCTAAGTAGTTTATTTCAGCAAGAGTAGAGTAGTTGTTTCATTTCAATTCTCCAATTTCAATTCTGCAGAAGTAGATTAGACTTTTCCTACTTTCATTTCAATTTTCCAATTTCATTTCAGCAAGTGTAGATTAGACATTTCCTACTTTCATTTCAATTCTGCAATTTTCATTTCAGCAAAGTAGATTCATTTCAGTTAGTTGCAATTGTTTTTCAATCCATTTCAGTTTTTGCAGGTACAAGTAGAAAAAGAAGCAAAAAAATCACCCAAAAAAAAAGAGATTTCCTTTCATGCCTCATAGGAACAGAGACAATTCAAGAAAATTCATACCCAACACCCCCACCACATCACTAAGTCACGCTTCTCTCTTCTTTGGTGGCAGTGATCCAGAAGAACCTATAGGTGAACCTCCATAGATATACGAAGATCCTATAATAGAAAAACAACAAGAAACCATTCCTCTTGTGACCATGGCTGAAAATAGAAATGATAGAGGAAATGGGGAAAGAATAGAAGGTTCCTTTCCTATCCAAGAGATCAACTAGGACACAAAAATGAAAAACATAAGTCCTTCTGCCTTACCTCACTTCCATGGATTGACTACCGAAGATCCTGATACTTTCTTGTTTGAATTTGTTGTTCTCTGTTGAACCTATAACTATGCAGAAGATGAGAAGAAGCTGAAATTGTTCCCTTCTACCCTCAAGGATGTAGCCTTGCGCTGGTTCATGAGGTTACCTGGAAACAATATCACAACTTGGGCTTAGATGCAGCAACCCTTTAACAATAAATACTGGGACTACCTCAAGTCAAAGGATACCAAGGAAGAGATCTTCCAAATGACCATGGGTAGTGATGAATATTTAGAATACTATGAAGAGAGGTTTCAACTCAGCTACAAAAGGGCCAAGTGCACACTTGACCCTGAATCTGTGATGTTGGTACTGCTCAGAGGAGTCCTTGAAGACCTTGAAGATACCCTCCATTTGCTGGCTGGGGGAGACATCTACCAACTACCTTATCATGACATAAAGATTGTGTCAAGAAACCATTCCAGGTCAGCTAGAAAGAGAGGCAGGGGAAGTCAACCTTTAGCTAGTACATCCTCATCCAGTTCATCACTTAGAAACGAACTTGAGAATTGACTGGAAGATTTGCAGAGTGAGGTGAGGCTGACTCTTGCCATGCAAATGGATACCTTGCATATGAAAAGGAAACAAGAGGAAGCCGAGAGGGCTTTGGCCATTTTTTGTCCCAGGTGTGCTAGAAAGCATCCTAGGAATGAATGTCCGTTGCACTCTATAGAAGTGTGTTTAGTCTGTAAAGAAGACCATCCTACAAATCAGTGCCCTTCCTTGCCTACAATCAAAGCTGCATATCAGGGGGCTGAAGGAGCCACTGAACCACTCTATTTCATGAACCAAAGGAGGCCACATGGACTCAGACCTTACCAACAGGGAATGCAAGGGACATCCTAGAGCTATTACAACCCCAATCAAGCCACTTCCATGCCTTCGTGAGGACCCCCTACTCATCCTTCCTGGTCCACACCGCTCCTTGGTCATATACTCCTCAATATCAGGCTCCTCCAATTGCTCATTCGTTTCATCCATATGCTCAGCCACAGCTTCAGTGGAATGCACCTCATCAAGGGTGGAGGCCCCAGTATAACTCTCCTCCCGCTCTTTTGCATCCACAACCTACTCAACCACAACCATTACCTCCTGCTCCTTTAAGACAACTCCATATACCTGCTCAACCAAACTCGAACCCCTACAACAAATAGGCCTAGCGGGTATATAGTGGAGAAACATCATTCGTGACCTATGCTGTGGAGATTTAGGAGATTAACCTACGATCTCAGAAGGTTCTCCCAGTTAGTCAACCTCCTCCTGAGGAGGATGAGGAAGAAAAATAGGAAAGTGAATCAAAAGTCATTCCACCCTTTCCTGAGAGACTAACTAGAACCACACAACCAACCCCAGAAGAAACTAAACTTCTAGGAGAATTGAAACAGTTATGTGTAAAAATACCACTTCTCCAAGCCATAAAGGATGTTCCTATATACAACAAGATGATAAAATAGAAGTGCTTCAGGCACCCAGGCAGGCGCAAGAGAGATTCCACAACTATAAATGTCATAGGACAACTGTCTGACTTGATGTTGGGGTAAGTAATATGTCTGAAATATCTAGACCCTGGGAGTCTTGTAGTCGATGTCCACATCAATGGCACCATAATCCCCCATACCTTGATTGATCTAGGGGCTGCCATTAATGTGATGACCAGGGAGATTATGCTCAAACTCAACCTTCAGGGTTCCCTAAGAAAGACCTCAACAATACTGCAGTTAGCAGACCGCCCCACCGTGACCCCTGAGGGGATTGTGGAAGATGTCATGGTCACTATTGATTCCTAGGAGTACCCTGCTAATTTCCTAGTTCTCCAACCAAAATCAAAGGTCACTAGGTATCCTCTCATCCTAGGAAGACCTTGGTTGGCTACTGCATATGCCTACATCAACTGTCGAGATGGGAACATGACAATCAAGAATGGGCATATTCCCAAATAGCTAGTCCTCTATCCTCCTGCCCAACCTCTGCTAGAACATAATTTACCTCTCTGGCTGGAGGAGGAAGATGAGGATGAAGTCTATTCCACACCATTGTGTATAGTAGAGGCTACCATGGGGGGTCCATAAACTGAGGATGATCTTATTTAGAAATTGATTTAGAATCCACCCCCCAGTGTGTTTCCCTTAGAAGAGCTAGTGGAAGAAACCCAGGCCAATCCTTTAGTTGATCTCTGTGTGGCTGATCTGGCCTCTCTTGGAGTTAAGAATGTGGAATTTGGCCTAGAAAAAAACTTGAAGATCAACTCATCCCTATCCACCTCTCAGGAGAAAGAACTATCTAGCTTGTTGAAAAATCACTTGGATGCTTTTGCTTGGAGCTATAAGGAGATGAAAGGAGTCCACCCTTCAATCTGTACTCATCACATTTATATTAAAGAAGATTGTAAACCAGTCAGGCGGCCCCAAAGGACGATGAATCTGGCCCTCAAGGACATTGTCAAAGAAGAACTAAAAAAGTTGCTGGATGTAGGATTCATCTACCCCATCTCTGATAGCGAATGGGTTTCTCCTTTGGTGCTAGTGCCAAAGAAAAACAAGAAGTGGAGAATCTGTGTAGATTATCAGGAACTATGTGAGGCCACCAAAAAGGACAATTTCCCTGTGCCTTTCATAAATCAAGTGTTAGATGGCCTGGAAGGGAAGAAGTTCTTCTCCTTCCTAGATAGGTTTAACAGGTACAACCATATCCAAATCAACCTAGAAGACCAAGATAAGACCACTTTCACTTGTCCATGGGGTACCTATTCCTACCGAGTCATTCCTTTTGGGTTGTGCAATGCTCCCACCACTTTCCAGAGAGCAATACTGAGCATATTTGCTGAACTAGTTCATGATTCAGTAGAAATCTATATGCATGACTTTACCCCTTATGGTTCTAACTTTCAAGAAGCTTTGACTAACCTTGGGAAAGTTTTAGCCAAGTGCGTTGAAATGAACCTGTCGCTTAGTCCTGAAAAATGCGAATTCCTATTGACTGAAGGGACAGTGCTATGTCATACAATTTCTCAACAAGGATTACAGGTGGATCCCAACAAGATTGCTATCATCCAAAGGGTCCCACCTCCTCAAAAGGTAAGGGATGTTTGAAGTTTTCTAGGCTTAGGAGGGTATAATAGAAGATTCATTAAGGATTTTAGTAAGATAGCCTCTCCATTGTTTGGTCTTTTGGGAAAAGATGTTGAGTTCATATGGGCTAACAACTGTCAAGAGGCTCTGGATGCCTTGAAAGGTAAGCTGGTAATTGCCCCCATCTTGAGAGGTCCAAATTGGGCCCTACTTTTCCACATTCACACAAATTCCTTGAACAAAGCAATAGGAGTAGCATTAGGACAAGTTGAAGAGAAGCTGCCTTATGCCATATTCTTTGTCAGTAAAAACCTATCCAAGGCAGAGTTAAACTACACTGTGACCGAAAAGGAGCTCCTAGCTGTAGTCCATTCCCTAAGCAAGTTTAGACACTACATCACCGGTTGTCAAACATTCGTACACATTGATCATGATGCAATTAGGTATTTGATGAATAAACCAGATGTAAATGCTCGTATCATTAGATTTTTACTTTTATTGCAACAATTTGATTTGACAATTGTTGATAAGCTAGGCAAGGAAAATGTTGTTGCTGATTTTCTGTCTAGACTAGATCTGCTTGCGAGTGAAGAAGGAATGGTGGTTGATCAAATGCCGAATGAACACCGATTTTCTATTTCAGTACTCTCTCCATGGTTTGATGATATAGAAAATTATTTGGTTTCAACACAGTTTCCACCACACTTGACCTCAAAAGAGAAGAGCAAGATCATGAGGAAAAGTGCCCCATTCACTCGAATTGGGGGAAATCTTTTTAAACTTGGCCTTGATCAGATTTTGAGTCAATGTTTCAGGGAGGAGGAAGTTTTTGACATCCTCCTAACCTATCATGATGGGCCCTATGGGAGCCACTTTGCATCAAAGAGGACTACCTCAAAAATTCTGCAAGCAGGTTACTATTGGCCCACTCTTCGTCAAGATGTCAGGAGATATATTAGCCAATGTGACCGATGTCAAAGGATGGGAAAACCAGCTCCAAGGTATAAGATGCCCCTGCAGACTCAAGTGACTCTTGAGCCATTTGAGAAGTGGGGCATGGACTTGGGTCTAATCAACCCTCCTTCAAAACAGAAATCCTACACCATTGTGTGTACTAATTACCTGACAAAATGGGTAGAAACAAAGGTGATCAAGGCAACAATAGAAGAAAAAGTAGCTGAGTTTTTCAGGGAAAATATCTTTTACAATTTTGGCTATCCAAGAGATTTAGTCACTAATCAAGGGAGTCAGTTCACCTCCAAGTTGGTTGAAAACCTGCTCACACACCACAAGATTAAGCACATAACTTCCACCCCCTATCATCCATAAGAAAATGGGTAGGTGGAAGTCACTAACAGAGCTTTGGAAGGGATTTTGACTAAGGTAGTGAGCAACAACAGAAAAGATTAGGAAGAGCGATTGGTTGAGGCCACCTGGGCCTATAACACCACTTAGAAAATCACCACAGGGTTTACGCCCTATGAGCTGGTCTATGAGAAGAAGGCTCTGCTATCAATAGAATTTGAATATAACACATTAAGGATGGCAGCTCAGCCGGACCTAGATCTCAGCTGTGCACAAAAGGAAAGATTGCTTCAGCTAAATGGATTGGATGAACAAAGAATGCAGGCCCTACTCCACTTAGAGGTAGTCTAACTTCAAAGAAAAATATGGCATGATAGACACCTCAAATAAAAAAAATCCCAGTAAGGAGATTGGTCGTTGGTGTATGATTCAAGATATAAAGATTTCAAGGGCAAACTGAGGACAAGATGGATGGAGCCATATACAATAGAAAAATCAAATGAAAATGGTTCAGTCCTTATCTAGACCATAGATGGAGAAGCCATCCCTATGCTCGTCAATGAGCATAGATTGAATATCTACAGGAAGCCCCTTTCCAAGCAATATTTCATTGAGATTCTGGGAAAAACAGTGTTGGTAATAGAGCAGGTCCCTGTGTCCACTCCACCCACACCCTGAGCAAACGAAAAAAAAACACAGAAAACGAAGAAAAGATCCCTGGGTGAGAACCTCTTAGAGGTGCCCAGGATAGGCAGTGAGGGTGAAAACCTCCTAGAGGCACCCCAGCTGCCTCAAAAAATGAGGAAAAAAACACCTAACTTCTTTTGAATAAATTGGAGGTTGCAGGAGGGTCACACAAGAGGAAAAGACATGGCTAGGCTGCATACACCCTTCATAGTCCATCCCTCCATCTACGTTATCCTTTCCCAAGCATTGGTCTCATTTGTGCTGAAAATTTTGCATCCTACAGGATACTCTATGTATTCTATAGGAGGCCCCTGTAGAAATCACAGAGAGGCAAAAATCAAGTTCAGAGAAGAACCTGAGGGCTGGAAATTTGTCTAGAAGGCCTGTGAACCTTCCTACCACCATCCATCTGCCTAACTCTCCATTCCATCCCTGCACACCCACATTTCCACTCATTTTTCTTTCCCTGCACAGACAAATAAAGAAATTTTGTTTCCTTCATTCTGTAAACACAAAAAATAATGACAAATAAAGTAGCAGTGTTCCTTGCTTATTCCTACCTGATACCTTCCAACTGCTATTTCTTTTCATTCGATACCCTCTTCAGCAGTCTTTTTAGCTCATACTCAAGCATCAACCTGAATTTCAGAAGGAGAAGTGGCTATAAGAAATCCTACAAGATTCCTGTAGCAGCTGATCCCTTTGAAAAACAAACTCCAAAGACAGGGTCATCACAACAAGATGTATGAAGCTTGCAAGAATCAGAGCTTGATCGAGAAATCACCAGCATAAGCCAAAGGCCAAGCATATAAAGAACCAGTAGCAATAGCAACGAGGAAATAAAGTGCCAAGGTATGAAGTATGTAGAACACAACAGCGATTAGCAGGTAAGTAGCTAAACCTATTCCTCGATTCCATGAATATTATTTACAAACTACATCAACTATGGGAATGACCACGATTAAATGGAATCGGTGGCCAGCTAACAGGCCACCCTAATTCAGTTCACACATCCTCGTGGAGTTCAAATGAGCCTCGTCCAATTCAAACCGCAGATCAGATATGCAGTCAACACGTTGGGCCCATCATCTCGGGAAGAAAAGAAGCTCATAACTAGTAGTGGTGGCAGTGTATAATGGGATGAGGGAGGTGATGACAGTTAGGTGACATGCAGAACCATAATTACATTGGCATAGGACCAACAGTCTGGATGGGGGTAACGTACCTATGTGGCCACCTCACCTCCTGACCATGGATTACGCCATTAGTTAAGTACAGTGTGGTCTAAGCCTCCACCACCCTTTGTTTCATTCTCATTTATGAAGTTCTTGACTGCAGTACTCACCTACCAACCCCAGAACAACGAACCAGTCGATTTCTGCCAGTTTTTCAAAACACTCCCGCCTATGAAGCTCTATAGGAGTGCTACTGCATTCTACAGGAGCAAGAACAACATCTATAGGAGGCTTTCTACAGGAAGTCCAAAGAGCAGCTCTGTAGCAGAAAAAAGTCAATCTTTTTATGAAATTCGAGCTTGAAAAGAGGTAGGCTCGAGAACTTGCAATGCATATGATATATTTATATAAGGTGATGTATTAAAAATACAGTATTGAGTTGAAAAAAAAAAAAGGAAAGTGAAGCTTAAAAGTCTGCTTGTATTTTTCTAAGTTCTACACAATCTCTCCATTTCCTTCTCTACATTTGAAATATGTCTTTTCTTCCTCACATTCTTCTGAAAAAGGGATGCAACTATAGAAACCAAGCCTGTGGAAAAAATGAATTTTCAAGTCTGTCTATTTTCTGAAGAGAAAAACATTGCGTTACATATTCTCTGTTCTGTCACAGTCTTGATTATTTTTTTAAAAAACTGAGAAGCAAATTCAGGTTAAGAATAGTTTGAAAAGGGAAGAATTTCAAATTGATGTTGTAAAGAAGAAGAACATGGGAAATTCCTCCTACAATTTCAGAAGAAAACAAAGCTCAGTTGTCCCTCTATTTCTGGTTTCGGAAATTGTTTTTTTCCTCACCTGAGCACTCCCAGAAACCACTAAACACCGTTCCAGGAGGTTTTATGAGAAAGGAGCCTTTGAACTCCAACAAATTGCATGATCACCCTGAGGTGGTGGCCCTCTTCACCAGGGCAAACTAGATGTCTTTCTTTGAGAGAATTCATGGAAATGATGAGGATGTGACTGAAGAATTTTTTATGTCTTTCAGACCCCACTCAAAAACACATGCTACAGTCAATTTCAGGGGTCTAACCCTAGAGCTTACACTAGATTTTATCAGCAGAATCGAAGGTCTTCTTCTTGGGCTCCCTTGGAGCAAAGAGGAAAAACTATTCGGACAAGTTGCTAAAAAGACATTCTTTCAGCCTGATGAGAATCCTGTAGAGGATAAGAATGGGGTCAGAGGGACAAGCTTACCTCCTCCATGGAGTGAAGTCAGCTACTAGATCATCAAATACATCACTTGTGAAGGAAGATTCAATATAGTTTATGGTTATCAATTCATGTTATTACATGAATTGAGATATGGGATGGACATACCTGCAACTAGGAAACTTGATATCCCATATTTCCTCCTCCAGTATTTGATAGAATGTGGCACGAAGTTGAATGCAGGGGTTCCAGACCAGCTGGCCCACCATGGCCTCATTAAATTATTGGTGGAAGATGCCCTACACACGTACACCATCCCCATAGCTTGGGAAATTTTCAGGAATATTTCTAGAGGAGATGACATAAAAACTGTGACTAAGGACATTAGCCCATTTGGTAGTGAGGAGGAGGAGTAGAAAGAGAACATTGAGACAAAAATTCATGAGGAGCCACAAAATATTCAAACAGAAGAAGAAACAGAGGAGAAGCAGAAAGAAGAGGAGAAACTTGACAAAACCCTTATCGAGCCTAAGGCAGAAAAGAAAACAGCCTCATGATAGAGAAGAGGATATAACATCAGAGGCTTGGGATTTCAAGGAAGCTATTAAAACTATTAAAGATGAAGAACTGGATTAGTTGCTCAGAGGATAAGCAACCCATTCAGCCAGGGGTGATGATGAGCCCCAGAAATGGGTAACTATATGGGCTCATTCTGCCTATTATTTTCATTTAATCCACCATTCCCAATAGTTTTGTGCATGATTTTGAATATGTTTATGTCAATAGAGTGAATGGGGATAGTCACTTTGCCACATAGTCTAATGAGTGTCTATTACAGGTTTTTGGATGATTTTGGACAAGGACAGGCATTTATGAGCAGAATGGCAGCCAAACTCAAGGAAATAGGGCTAAGGACTTATAGGAGGGGTGTCTCCTTCATTAATGACCCCTTCCTCAAGTTCTCCATTAGCAACTCAGAGTACAAAGACCCACATCGATGATTCCAAGGGGCAGTCGAGCGAGTCAAGTATGGCTGCTGTTATCTCCAGTTTTAGGCAGCCGAGTTTCTTAAGTTTAGGAGGATTGTTGGGAGTCCCCACTTGTATAAATAATAAGGCTTCTAGCCTCAGTAGGTTAGCCATTTGATATTGTATTTTTGTACTTTTGTGCAGCCTTGTACTCAACTCATTTTCAAGCTCTTTTTGAAGACAATTTTGTGATGTAACATCTATTTTTTTAATCAATGAAGATGAATCCAGTTTTGAACCAGCACTGATCTTTGCTACAGGTCTGAAGCACTTGGTTTAGGGCCCCACCCAAGTTTCCCAACACCTCCTTTGTGTATTTATATTTTTTTTCTTGCATTCTAGGATAATTTCTGTTGTTTAGGTTAAATCTTGCTTTGGTAAAATAGGAGTCTTTTGATGGTTAAAATAGTTGCTCTTGCTTCAGGTACTTAAGTAGTTTTCTATAGTGACAGAGAAAGATCAAAAAAGGCTACCAGCAGGTCTTGACCTCCTTTCTCCCTCCTTGGGACCATGATTTGAGTTCAAGGCACTACAACTGCCACCAAAAACACAGTTTTTTCCCTTTATGCAATTGCTAGTGTGATGTTTTGAGTTGAAAAAGTAGATATTAGTTTGGATCCACATGCTTAGATCCTTTCTTGTTCATTTACTATGGATTTCTTGCATAATTTTCTGTTCATGAAGTTCTGTTCAGCAGGTCTCTATTTTTAGGTCAGATCTTAGGTCAAAATAGACAAACTTTGTTTTTCAGTTCTTGCTTAGGTCGGTTTTGGGAAGTAAGTGTGCAACTCACTTGTAGAAAACTCCAACTTATCATTCCTCCATAGCACATTCTATACCATCTCTTAATATTTCCCCACCCATTTGCCTCATTTCGCTAATCTGCCCTAATTTCTGCATTTTTGTACAAAGCTGCTTTCTTCCCCTTTGAACAAATCCAACCCTCTCTTTCATTCTCGATCTTCATTGACAGAGTCCTAGACCATTAAAAACCTTCATTCAGCCTTCATTTCCCTTTTCCCACTATTTTTCCACCTTTAAACCTCCAAAAACCACTTTCGGCCTCCTCCTGCAGATCCTCTTGTAGAACGTCATATAGATCCCCTGCAACCTCCTGTAGAAGTTAATGCAAGTGATTTTTCAAAGTCTTATCGCAATGGAAGTCTCCATAAGGGTATGAGGGACCTCTTAGGAATTCTCCACACCTTCCTCCTCTTCAAAAAAAGCCAAATCCTTCTTCCTCTGCCACCAAACCTCTGCATAGTCACAATCAGTCAAACCATAAGCATAATAATTCCACATAAAAATACCCAAAAGTCCAAAAAGATGACTTCTTCTCATTTCTCTTCAGAAGTAGTTTGAATAAATGCAGCTTACCTTTTCAGTAACCAATGGCACCCATTTCAATAGTTTCCATCTCTTTTTCTTGCAAAATTAGGGTTTTCTAGGGTTTGTGTTTCATTTCAGTTTTCTTTCTCTTTCTGCAAGTAGAATATCCCTTGTAGAGTTATCTTTCTTCCATCATAGTAAAAGGTTCTTCTAAGAACTCATAGAAGTTGGCTTAAGCTCTTAGTGAACTTGTGCCAACTAATCAAGTGACAACCTGCAGTAAGAGCTAGTACTTGTGCATACAACACCGTCGCTTCCAAGTTTGTTACGAACTACTAGGTTGATAAAAGTAAAGAAGCAAGACCCAGGAGTTACAACATTATTGCTACAATACTGGAGCTCACCAAGCAGCTGAAAGAGAAGGTTGATGTAGCACTACAGAAATGAAGTAGTGTTGAAGGCACGATTGAAGCCCTAGCTAGATGAGGCTTACACAATGATAGCCTTTATTGAAGGAAAGCTTCTGACTCTACAAGCAACTTAGTAAAATATTTAGGCTAACAGTTCAGGAGCAGTGACAGAGCAGATGGTTGAGGATGTGAAGTAGGCAGCTGCATAGTGCACTGTTGAGGTTGCAGTCATACAGGTTGAGCTGGGAGGTCTTAGCACTTGCCAGTTGACTCAAGGGTGAGTCACAATGTTTGTGTTGGGGACCTATTGGGAACGGGATCCCCCAAGGACAATTTTGGGGCTAAAAGATCGTGTTTTGGGTCAAATTTTGTAATAAAGTTGTAAAGTCCCTGCATTTTGTGGTCGTGGAGCACGAAGATGTAATGAGTTATAAAAGGTTGTCTGCCCTAATTTTGTAAAGTAAAGTCAGCTGCAAATATATACCCATGGTCCGCAGACCATGGGATTGTATAAAAAGAGCTAACTAAGTAAGCTCTAAGTAGGAAGTTCAGTCATGAATTCTAGATGAATTCTTGAGGATAAGGAGAAAAGTGTTAGTTCTGAGTCGTAGCATAGGTAGAGGCTCTACAGATGAGTGCACAGAGGCCTAGGGTGGAAGTCTGTATCTGAGTGTGCAAACCCTTGCAACTGTGTCCGCATGGTAGATAGATCTGTAACCATTTGAAGATATCAATAAAGAGAATAATTCTACATATTGTGTGCCTTTGTTTCCTATTAATGCATCATGTCAATTATGTATGAATTTCATTTATAATTCTTATGTGATGAGCGAATGTATGTAATTCCATTAGTTAATTGAACACAAGTAAGAATATCTTTTTACGACGTGCTAACTAAAATTTTTCAATAAGATAAGAAGATACTTAAGCTAGTTTGGGAATCTGCATAGCACGCTGCCCTAGCAGCACGAAAGTACCTGAACCACAGGTTAGGGCTATGCGAAGGCTGATCGTACCCCTTTGCGGAGGTACCGAAGGGCGGAGTAAAGGTTTAAATAGGCAGAGTTGTAGAACTCAACGACCTATGCAAGAGTAGAAATAGAAGGAATAAACTAACATCACAACAATCTCAAGGTGCAGAAACATGGTTCTAGCATCCCCCCATACTATTGCCGAAAGGGCCAATAGTGTAGGGATTTGTTTGGATAACTAACGTTGAACTTGGGTCATGCCCCACCAAGCCAACACATGTACAAAATCCGCACCATGGTAATATGGATACTAGGGTTCTTTACCATGGTATTGGACCATTTCAATGGGTGCTACAATTGTTATTTGATCCTGTCAAAGAATACCAATGGAATTATTGAAGGATTGGCCTATGGTATTGGAAAATGCTAAAGTTAAATAAGGAGATGAAGATCAAGGTTTTAAGTGTGAAGGTAATGGATTATCTACTTATGAATTGATTTGGAACAGGTCTGCACCTAGGAGCAAGGAGAAGACCCAGATCTAAAAGATGTGAAGTATGTTGAAACATATGCTTGTTTGATTTACTTGTTGAAAATTTATAACTAAAAATTATATATCTATTGTTATAATGATGTTGCGATCTGAATGAAGTATTTAGAAGAATATAATTCTAACAGTAAAGGTTGTGGAGAGTGAAATTGTGTTTGCATTGAATGTTTTCAGATCTGCACATAGGTATGTTTGGGAATACTCATGTACATACACTTATCCATCTCTCTAGGGTCACATATATAATCTTAGATAAATTTTGTAGTGCATTGAGATCTGTACACAGGTGTTATGTATGGTAAGAACATACATACGCAAATATTCCTTGTGGAAATCATATATACAAACTAGGGTTTGAACTGATGTTTACAGTTGATGATGTATGGTTTCTTTATTGTTGTCTTTCCATGATTTCTTTATCATGATGATATGTGTCTGATAATGAAGATTGAGGTGATTTAGTTGTGTTAATCAATTTTAATGGTACAAATATTTGACTGGTTGTGGTTCAATGATCTATAGTTTATAATTGGTTCAGAAATATTTGAATGGTTCAGTGATCTATAACTGGTGAAATGGTATATGTATGTGTTGGCTTGAGGGCGCTTCATCCAGGTTCAACATTAATTAGCCAAACAAATCCCTACACTACTGGCCCTTTCGGCATCATTCCGTAGAGCGCGGACCCAAGTCTCACCAGAAGCAGTATGGGGGGATGCTAGAACCAAGTTTTCGCACCCTGAGAGGGTTGTGATGTAGTTTGATTTCTTCTATCCCTGCCTTCGCGCATGTGATCTCGCTCTACGGCTTGTAAGACAAACCCTCTATTCTGGCTTTCAATTCCTTTGTGAAAGTATACCATCGACCTTTGCGCAACCTTAACCTGTGGCTCAGGTAATTGTTCATTGTTATGGCGGTGCGCCATGCTGATTCCTTAATTACCCTAAGTGATTTGCTTATCTTTCTGAATACTTAAAGTTAACACTGCATAATCAAATATCCATTATTGAGTTTAATTATGCAATGTAATTGCACTCATTCACTCATCATATAAGCATAAGAAAGGAAATTCATACATAATATATTCAAACCCATCAATAGAATAAAGACAAAGAAATTGCAGAATAACTCTTTTTATTAATATCTCCCAAGTGTTTACAGACTATGTCCACCCTGCGCACACAGCTGCAGGGGTCTGTGTGCTCTGCTTCGGGCTTCGATCATAGGCCTCTGTGCACTCAGCTACAAAGCCTCTACCTTCGCTACAATCCAAGACATAGATTTCTTTCTCTAAGGCTATGACTCTCTTACATGTTGTGTCTCCCAAACTACTTAGAGATTAGCTCCTTTTATCCAATCACATGGTCCGCAGACCATGGGTAGATCTCTTACAACTGACTTTACTTTACAAAGCTAAGGGCGGACTACCCTTTATCACACATAACATCTTTGGCTCTGCAACCACAAAATGTAGAGTATTTACAATAATATTACAAAAACTAGCTTAAACATGGGCTTTTAGCCACAAAACTACCCTTGGGGGATCCCGCTCCTAACAGGCCCCGAACACAAACATTGTTACTCACCCTCAAGTCACTCGGTAGGCGCAGAGATCTTTGCGCGAAGCTCGTGAAACTCGACCCTGATGACCTCAACTTCGGTCATGCACTAAGCTACTGTCTACTTCACATCTTCAATTGTTTTCTTGATTACTGCCCTTGCGTTGTTAGCTTGAAGTTGTTGTTCTGTCGCTTGCAAAGTTGAAAGCTTGCCTTCAATGTTTCTTGTTACTACGTAAGCTTCCTCCATATAGGGCTTTAGTCACACCTTCAACACTACTTCCTTGTGCAACAATGTCTCCACCTGTTCCTTCAGCTGCTTGGCTTCCTACAGCTTGGCTAACCTTTGTGTCAGTGCGACAATTCGCACTGTGCCCTTAACTTTGTCATAGCATTGTTGGAGTTCCCATGCCTCCATCTTTAGCCTTTGGATTTTTGGGTCCTCCTACAGGCTGGTTAGGACCTCAAACAATTGTTCAAATAACTATGTTCAATCTGATACTCTGCTCTCCACCATCATGACTGCTTCTGTGACAGGGGCCGCCCACTGTTCCTTTACCTCTCGCGGTGTTAAGGGTTGGGCCCTCAACTAGAGCTCTATAATCTAGAGCTTCAGCTCCAACTGAATCTGTGACATCTCTATCCAATTTTTGCGCACCCTCATGGCCAATTTGTGGATGTGGACATCGATTGGCTCCTCCTCCAGAATGGCCAACTTCGGGACCATTCTACCTGCCTCCTCCACGACCTGTAGGATCTTCTTTCTTTGGATGGTCAACTCGGCCTCAGTGAAGATGGTAGCATTCCTTTGCAGGGCCATCTGCTCGTTGTTTATCTTCTATTCACTGATCACCTGGAGGGCACGGTGCTCAAGGGTCCTCAGCGCTTCAATTACTCCATCCTAAAAGAGGTGGACTGCTTCGTGCAAGAGAGCTACCAGGTTTGACCCAAATCCCTTCAAGGCACAGATAGTCAACCTATCAGCCTCATTTTATGTTGTTAGTGCTCCATCTGGTAGCACTAATGCACTGCAAGCCTTCATGCGTAACATATTGCTAGCCTCTAATGTGTCGATATCCAAGGTAGTAGACACCGTACCAACTTGCGATGCATGGGTCTGCAACTCTTGCAGTCCAATCTGGATGGCCCCTAGGATGATCTGATGCTGCTTTTCAAATTTCCACAGGGCCTCAGTGGTGACATCTCATACTGTGTCACCAATGTCATATAAGTCACCCTCCTCAATGTGATAGGGTCCATAAAGGTCTTGGTTGCCTTGGATTTCTTTCTGGACCATGCCTTCTCCAACTCTCTCCGGTGCTTAATGCGGGTTGACGTCTCTTGAGGGTTTGTGTTGTGCTACTTTGTGTCCTCCTCTTCAGTCTCAAGTGAAGGTGACCTCGCTCCCTTGTCAAAGCCCCGATCTGTGCCACCTATCTATTTTCTGCCTCCTTTCTTGTCTGTTCTGTGTGGGCCTTCTTAGCGGCCTCCTTCTTCCTCTTTTTAACCAGCTACGCCATCTTTAGCTTGGCCTCTGCCTTCTTCTTTTATGTGGTGGACTTACTTCCACTCACCGCCAAGTCCATGGTAGTGCGCCACTCCACTCGACATTTATCCAACACCGCATCCATGGCATCATCTATGGTTAGGTACAACAAATCATACCAGTTCTGCGCAGGTTCCTTCTATGCCCTGATTGAAATCGGATGGAAATTAGCCCTAAAGTTGGCATAACTCTACAGGTTAGCATATACCGTGTGCAACAATTTCGGCTTGCGATTGATAGCAATCCTGATATTTATTTCCATCAAGATCCTGAAGATCTTGTTGTCTCGAACTCGTTCTGTGTCCTTGGTCGCCCACAGCAAAGCGTACTTTGCTGCTTCATGAAGGTCTAGCGTGACTAAGGGGAATTGGCTCCCTTCTAGTAGCTCCCATGCTAAGAGAATGATCAATAGTAAGATCCACGCTTAGTGGAAGCTCTTGTGCTTCATGGAAATTCACCAAGAACTCTCTATGAAGGTAGTCTAACTAGTTAAACTGGACTCCTTCTGAGCACTATTGTGCGAGCATGACGACAAGCATCGATACCTCATCAGCGTGACACTTTTGCATCACCTTCCTTGCAAGGATCTGCATTGCCACCTTCATAACGGGGTCACAGATACTGGAGATAGCGCACCTTCGCGGCTTATTCACCAGTCTGAAATTCTCATTCATTGATTCTACGAGCGCCTGCTCACCACCCTTTTTGCCAAGGATCATAGCTGTATTTTCACTTGTATATGGCAGGTGTGTTATTTTGTGAATCAACATATCAGTGATGGGTATTGGATCCTCTGGCCATAGGCACCCATCACGCACCAAGGAAAAAAATTACTTGATGACCAAAACTGTCACGGGGGTGCGGTTATAGTGCGTCACCTAGAGCAGGTTGAGTAATCCTGCATTCTCTACTCCTCTGAGCCACTTTCATGGCTCCAATGTAGTCATATGCATTTTCATGTCTATTATGTGGCGCATCAATTGTTCAGTCACCAGGTGCGAGAACTTCTCATCGGCCACCAAGTCCTAGTTTTCGAGCTTCAAAGTCAGCACCCGTGCCAAATGCAGACCATGAAAAGTGATTTCATCTGGTACCAGAGGGGTTTGCATGAGAGTGTTACTTTCATCAATGTCCTTTGGGACCCTTGGACTTAGGCTTATGGGGAGTGACATACTCCAGCAACCGTGTAATAGGGTTCGCACCCAAGGATTCAACCTCCTCTATTTCCACTCTCACATTCTCACTATCTATGGGGATGTCTTCGATATCCTCCTCTTCTACCTCTAGGTTTATAGCCTTGTCTTTCTCCTGGGTAGTGGGATTTGGTGGGTTTCATCTTAGTGACACGTGCACTAGTATGCAAGGCTGCTTTCCCTTCTTGTCTTTCATGGTCTCCTTGGTTGGGGTTGGCTTCGGTCTTAGCATTCTTGGGGATTTTTGGACCTCCACCAATACTTCAGCCACTTTTGGGACAATTATTTTGGCCCCAATATCAATTTCCTACACATTCTCCTCGGCTGCCACTCTTTTGGTGTTCAAAGCTTCTACGCATGTCGACGTGATGCTATTCACTAATTCTTGTGTCTCCTTTGACAATTTCTCAAACGCCGGACTTGCTACCAAAAATTGAAAGAAATCACAGTTCATGTGCACCTGAGACCACAACAACTCAATTCACAAAATGCCAAGTGCTTTTTGAGGGATTACCACTTGTAATTTATAGGGAATTTTGAATTCAAATCCGATTGTCCCCCCCAAAATTAGTTCATTAATACCGAATTGGCAGCATATTTTCAAGGATTTAAGCCATAAATTTCATCTTTGGCCTCACTTCTACCATCTTTTCATGAACAGTGACTTTAACAGTCACTTTCCAACTGGCCTGCATGTTGTCTACCTGGGTAGTAAATCTCCCTCCGCGTTGTCATAGACCCAGTGACATGTACTCACTCCGCACCATCTTCCAATTGCGTAGCTCTCCAACCCGAGCAGTGTATAGTCCTGCACCTCCTTTCAGCTGCCTAGAGTGTTAAGACTATGCTACTTTTATTTAGTTACATGTCTGGACCACCAGTGTATTACTTCAAGTGACTTCCATTCACCTTTCTTGGGAAGGATTCTCCATTTAATTTGACCAACTGAACTGCTCCCCCATTGGTAATCTCCTTAATAACATGAGGCCCTAACCAGTGCATCCTGAATTTCTCTAGAACTTTATCAAACTTACTATCATATAACAAAACTAGGTCATTTACCTTAAATGTGTGTAGCTTGATGTGTCGATGATGTCATGCCTTTTCGTGTTACTTTTGGACCTGCTAGTGAAATCTAGCCAAAAATCCTTCTTCTTTGAGCTCATCCAGCTACACGAGGCTTTCCTCTAGGGCTCCATGATCCATCATACCTATGAGCATTGCTATGCACAAACTAGGTATGATGTATTCCATAGGCATTACTACTTCCACACCATAGACGAGCCTAAAAGGGGTTTGTCCAGTCAACTTCTTGCATTTCGTTCGATAAGCCCACAGTACTATAGGTATGCATAGGTCCCAATCACTTCATTGAGCATTAAAAACCTTGGTCAGCATGTTTTCGAGCACTTTGTTGAACACTTCCACTGTTTCGTTAGCCTGTGGGTGACAAGTTGTGCTCTTCTAGTGGTATATCTGAAATTCCTATGTTAGTGCGTTGATCGTCTCATTTAGGAAGTGTGTACCACGATCACTCATCAAGATCCTTGGACATCCAAATTGCATTGATACATTCTCAAATAGGAACTTTAGAACCATCGTGCCTCTGTAATCCTTCACCGGTTGTGCTTCTGCCCAACAGGTCAAATTCTTCATTAGAGTGATAATGTACCTTGCTCCTGTCTTCCCTTGTGGTTGAATGGGTCCTATAAAATCTGTCACCCACTTCTCAAAGGGTTTCAATGCCATTTGTGGATTCAAAGGCATTTCATCCCTCTACGATGGCCTGCCGTAATGAAGGGTTGGCCACCACAACCCTGCATGTAGAATATTTTGCTTGGTTTCTCTCCCAGCATAATGTCCTCCCACGACACCTCAATGAGTGTCCACGAGGATGCTGCTTCTCTCAAAATCAGGTGCATGCCATTGCAATATCTCATCAATCTCCATTTTGTATAGATGCCCAACAATGGCAGAGAAATCTGCCACCCGCACCACTAATTCCTTCTTTTACTGGACAGTGTATCCTTCAGGTGCAGTTTGTGTTTTCAGGAAGTGTATTATATCCTCAAAGTGACCATCCATGCTACGCACTACAAATAGCTATGTTTCAGGCAATCCATCTTCCAAGTTAGTAGGTTCCTCCCCTATTTTGATGTGTGACAAATGGCCTGGTCTCACGTTCAATCATCCAGGCTTCACAACAACTTCAAAATTGTACTCGTGGATAATAAGAGCCATCTGTAGATTCTCCCCCACAACACAAGCTTATTGACCAAGTATTTTAGTGATCCATATACATCTTAAAATGGCCTCCTAGCAAGTAGTGTTGATACTTCTGGAGCCCATACACCATAGCTAGCCCCCCATGCTCAGTGGTATAATAGTTCTTCTCTACTTTGGATAATGTGTATCTTGTGACCGCGATAGGATGTTCCAAGCCTTCTCCGCTATCCTGTGTTAGTACTACTCCCAGTGATATACATGACACGTCAACATGTACATGAAATTCTTTCTTCCAATTTGGAAAGACTAGAATTGGCACAGTAACCATATTTTCTTTCAATATATCCAAGATATTCTTACAATCATTATTTCAGCAGAATGTGACATCCTTCTTCAACAATTTCTCCATAGTTGCAGTGACCTGGGCATAGCTTTTGATAAACTTTCTGCAATATCCCGTATGTCCTAGAGTAGCATGTAGTTGTTTCACACTCCTCAGTGCTTCCAAGTTTAGTATCACCATGACCTTTGCAGGATCTACCATCAGTCCTTGTCTACAAACTACATGCCCCAACAAGTTTACAAAAGGAACGCAAAACAAACACTTCTTGAGATTGAGCGTGATCTGTTATCTTCGATAGGTATCCAACATTAGGTGCAAGCTTGGTACCTAGTCCTTAACCAACCCAAACACAGTCTAGTCATCAAAATATACCTCCACAAACTTATGAATAAATTCCTTGAATTCTGCAACAACAACGCACGAAAAGATTGCAGGCACATTCTTCAATCCAAATGCCATTACAGTGTACTGAAAACAACCCCACTCAGTTCTGAAGGTTGTCTTTCTTCTATCCTCTAGCGTGATTTTGAATTTGTGGTACCCAGAGAACCCATCAGTGAAGGAATATGCTTCCTCCCTGTCTACATTGTCGAATACTTCATGAGTGAATAAATTTGGGAAAGGATCATGCACACAAGCGTCATTTAGTTTTATGAGATCCATGCATATCCTTATCTCGGCCTTCAACTTCTTCTCTTGCACTATCATTGGGCTTACCCAATCAGATTTTTCCAGAGGCCCAATGAGACGGTAAGGCCTTTGCTTAACTGGTCTCGCATCAGGCTTTAATGTGATCTTCATCATTCCTATTTCCCCGATTATCCCATTCAGATCCATAAAATTGGTAGGTAATAAGTCCTTCTATTCGCAAAGAAATTCAGTGACCTTATCCATTGTCATGTCGTCTCAGTAGTCTCCAATCTTCGCAAATTTGGGTTCTGCCTCTGTACCAATGTTCACTTGTAATGTTTTCAATGGCGCAGTTATATCAGGTTCCTCAATCTACGGTCCTTGAACCTCGCGGTGACCTTCTATTTCTAGAATGTTAATCTTCCACAAATCATCGTTCTCTTCTTCAACATTTACATTATAGCATTCTAGTGTGTGACTCAGCTGAGTAGCCCATTCAGGCTGAGCCAGGTCTAAAGGATCATGTGGTATCCTAAATATAGCTACCTTCTCCTCTTGTAGCACTTCATCAATACTATCGAACTTATCCTCAAAAATGAATGTCATCATGAATCCTTTGCGCAAGATATCCCATTCACCTGTCCCATGGTGGAACTCTATTTCTATATACCAATTCATTAGATAACATCCAGGGTATGACAAAATAAGTGCACCCACTCAAGTTGGGGCTTTTCTCCATAAGCCCAGGTCCATTTGTCCATATGCATGTGTAGATCATTCTACCCATTGTACCTATCTTTCATTCACATATTAGGCTTCCCAACATGTTCTTGTCATCCTCCTACATTTGCACCAATCATCAAAGCTTCCCTTGTGCGTACCCCACCATCTTGCAAGCGTAGCACCCATTGCCCAGTCCAAGACCTAGAAGCGCTTCTTTTTTGATATCTCACTTTCAAATGCATATAAAAAGATATCTACCTCGTTAAGACCATCATAAGTAGGTACATTTCTCACTTCTGACTACACACAACACAATGACCAAGTCATCATGTTGCAATTCAACATAGTTACTTCATGTAATCGATTCTACTAGTGTTTTATTTCTTCACCAGAGTCCAAAGTGTAGGAAGTCTTGCGATCCCATGTAATTCATCAATCCGTGGTGGGATTCACCCAATCTTGGTCTCACACTGTTATCTTATAGATACAATCCAAGTCATCATCACTCTCATAATCTGGAACGGGCTCACTATAGCATGATCCTTCAACAAGATTGAGGGGTACTATTACACGTAGTGATTTATTCTCAAAGACAATGTTTTGCTTCTTCAGATTGATTACCCTATTCATATTAGTAGCCCAATCAATTCCCAGAAGCATGGGATAGGGATTGTCGTCATCCACTATCTCTAATACTTCAAAGTCATCCAGCATGCTCGCTCCCTCAATATCCACGATTACCCTCTACATCCACCCAATGGGGATGATCTTCTGCTGATTCACCACCCTTACTTGAATCGGAGTCCATTGCTACGCTAATCTCCCCATTCACCCCAAAGTCTATTTTTGTAGGACATTCGTATCTAACCCCAGGTCCAAAATGACCTGATCCATTTCATACTCTCCTATCTGTGCAGTCAGTCTCATCTCTCGTCCCATTCTTGTTTTATGTTTGCCAAGCTTTTGTACTACACACGACTCACCCAACGCAGTCCAGTGCATCTATTGATGAGCTCTTGTAACCCTTTCACAGCCTTACTATCGCATAGTAACTTCATACAGGTTTCCAGGAAGGTTGTGAGAATAGAGGGGTCCATCTCCTGCTCAGGCTTATCCTTGCTTCTTGAAGTGGAGGCCTCAGTGAAGCTCTTCTTAGCTTCCATGAAGGTTTCACATGTGCAATCCAAATCGAACTCAGCCTCATTTGTCAGGGCTTTACGAACCCATGTACTATCTTCTGGTTGATTCCCCTTGTCATCTCCTATCGTGATTCCACTTTAGAGAACTATATTTACGCTTAGAACTTCCTCGCATGGTTCAAACCTCACCATCAGCAAGTTCTAATTCAACAGAGGTGGCAATGCCCCTTGGTCACATATCCTAGCTATCAGCGTAGGATAGTCTTTTGTTTCATGATCAAAGGGTGTGCAATAATTGCATGACAGACGTTTTGGATTAGTGCAATTGTGGGCATAGTATCCTGGTCCTCCTCAATTGTAGCAAATCAACTGTCCTCAACCACTGCCAGGTCCTCCTCTGCCTCGGCCATGTCGGCGCCCCTGAAATCTTGTCCATGACATCCCTACATTCTACTCAAGGGGTTGTGTTTTGGCTTGAACCCTATGGGCAAGAGTTCTATCCATCATCAATTCATAGTTCCTACAAGTATACTCATTATGTCCTACCAACCTACAAAAGCTGCAAAACAGATGTTGCGGTGCTTGTACATACTTTTGTAGCAAGTGGCAGTTATTCGTGGCATGTTTTCTGGCTACCTGATAGATAGAAAACCATAATGCAAGCCTCATGCTAGGTCCTGCTTTAGCTTTTGGCCTTAAAGGCATCGGTCCTCATCATATAATGTAGTTTGCAAAGAATAGGAAATGGTCTTTGTCATGACCCTGACTCTTGCATTTCAAGCACCATACCTCCTCGCATACCTCTGGTCAAGCCATCGTGTCTTGCTTCAGACTTTTCATCTCAAAGCACAGATTCTTCAACTATGGATGGATCTGATAAACTCCTAGATTAGGATCTTGCATCGGAATTTCATTTAGTCTCATCAAAATATCCAAGGCCTCTACCTGAGTTGTTACCTTTTGTTGTGACAACGAACTCCTTAAGTGTGGTAGTAGCGAAGCCACAAACCACTCATGATGTTGTCCATTTATAAAATTCATGTTGGCTTCATGGATTGTACATTTCAGGCTCTGATTTGGTTACCATGGCATCTCACCTGGCTGCATCACGATGTCTTTGAATCCCACAATCGACTATGCCTCAGATTTAGGCCTACTAAATTCCATATTTAGTGATGCTTGGATGTCTGCTACTCCAGTATTTGGGTTATCGTTAGAGTACTTAATATACTAGGTTAGCGTGCGATCTTGCAGAGCACTAACCAGTGTTGCCTTCTTTATATGATCATTTGTAACACATTGAACTTCCCATACAGTCCTCATAATGAACCAGAATTGGTTCGGGTCCTCATTTCCCAAGCCTTTAAACAAAGGAAACTTCATTGTATTTTCCATATTGAACTGTGGTGGAGGTGGAGGTCGTAAGGGTGAAGTTGGAGGTGAGGGTGGTGAAGTTGGAGGTGGTGTGGGCAGAGGTTTTATTCATGGTAATCCTTGTCTTATTAACTGAATAGCACTTCACGGAGAAATCTTCGCTATCATTCTTCGTCACCTCGTGGAGGTGAAATCAAGGGACTATAATCCAGACCCTTTTTCCTTCGTTCCTAAAAGTTTTTCTGCTTCACATAGTTTTGGACATCAAGGTAGTTGCATAACCTATTTTTTAGACAATAGCATTTTAATCCAAGTATTTAATGATTTTACGTACTTACCTCGCGATCCTTTGAAAAAGTGTCACTCTACCTCGTTGTAGCTGATTGAGGTGTCAATCGCGAATTTAGTCACAAATCCTCCTACGATGCGATCGATCCAATGATCGACAACATGAGTGATCTTATCTTCTAATGCTTCCAACCTTCACACTAGCTCCAGGGTCCGCAAAATAGGACCGTCAATTTTCCACCTTCCTTGGCTATCTGCTAGCTTCACGATCCATTCGTATAGCTCAATAGGGAAGGAGCAGAAAAAGATCTCGTGGATCTCTATATATACATTTCTATCCAGCCATTGTTCCTTTATCAATCACAGGTTGTTGTTCTCTTATGTTGCGAATTCATGGATATTTCTATCCAACCAGTCTCTAATATCCTTCTTAGTTTGATTCCATTAATACGACATCACACATTTGTTATGAAGATTCCGGTCCCCACAACAGAACCATTTGTTGTCTTGAGGGGGCTTGACCCAGGTTCAATGTTAATTAGCCAAACAAATCCCTACACTACTAGCCCTTTTGGCATCAGCTCGCAGAGTGTGAATTGAAGTCTCACTTGAAGCAGTATGAGTGGATGTTGGAACCAAGTTTCCAAATCCTGATATGGGTGTGATGTCATTTGATTTCCTCTATCCCTACTTTCGCACAGGTGATCTTGCTCTAGGGCTTGTAAGATAAACCCTCTATTCCAGCTTTCAATACCTTCACGAAAGTATATGATTGACCTTCACATAGCCCTAGCCCATGGCTCAAGTAATTTCATGCTATTATGGTAGCGCGTAGTGCAGATTCCTCAATTACCCTAAGTGTTTTTCTTATCTTTCCGAATACTTAAAGTTATCACCGTGTAATCAGATATTGGTAATTGCATTTAATTATTTAATGTAATTGCATTCATTTGCGCATCATATAATAATAATAAAGGAAATCCATACATAATATATTCAAACCCATCAACAGAACAAATACACAAAAATTGAAGAATAACTCCTTTTATTAATATCTCCCAAGTATTTACAGACTCTGTCCAGCCTGTGCACACCACTACAGGGGTCTGTGCACTCGGCTGCACAATTCAACCCTAGGCCTTTGTGCACTTAGCTACAGAGCCTCTACCTACACTACAACCCAAGACTTCAATTTCTTGCTCTAAGGCTATGACTCTTACATGTTGTGTCTCCCAAACTACTTAGAGCTTAGCTCTTTTTATACAATCCCATGGTCTATGGACCATGGGTACATCTCTTAAAGCCGACTATACTTTACAAAAATAAGGGTGGACTACCCTTTATGACACATAATACCTTAGCGCTCTGTGACCATAAAATGAATTCTTTACAGTAATATTACAAAAATTGACTTAAACATGGGCTTTTAGCCACAAAACTACCCTTGGGGGATCCCACTCCCAACAATATAGTTCAACAAAGGATTATTTAGTGTTAGGTATTCTGATATCTATATGCAGGTATGATACAGAGGAATCACATACATACGGTGTACTTCAGAGAAGTAGCATATACATTATAATGTGTATCTGATAAGGGTTTGCAGGAACAACATTATGTTTTTGTGATGTAGAATAGTGTATGGTTTGTTATATAGATGAATTATTGTGCATTGGTATGATCTAATAACTTATATATGTTATGGAATGGAATGTTTATTAGTGATTATGATACAGTTTGGTGATCCGTAATTGGTTCAATGATATGTGACTGATTTATTACATGATTAAGTGGTTATTTCAGTATTATATTGATTTGCATTTAGTTGTTATTGATTTGAGATTTGTACACATGTATTATAGAGAGGGATCCTGTATATACATAGGTATGATTCAAAAAAGTAGTGTATAAAATTTGAAGTTAATTATGGTCAGGGTTTGCAAGGCTTTTGGTTGATGATATTTTACGAGTTCAGTGTATTTGCTATGATGTCTTGGGCTTGATGGTTTATATATGTTATGGATTTGTTTCGGTTTCAATAGTTGGATGAGATTCAATGATTAGTTTTCTCATAATATAGTGATTCAGTTTGTTTAGTGATTAGATGATTTGGTTCAATATTTGGTTTCAGGGTTACATGGTTTGGGCTTTATCTTATAGTTAGATCCAATATGAAATACTATGAAATGTGGTCCACTAGAGGTGCTAAGGGTTGAATCCTTTAGTTTGTGAGTCGAAGCTTACTTCCAGTGGTAGCTGGTAAATCTGTTAAGGGGGTAGGTGCTTCCTTTCAGTAGGATCTGGTAAACGTGATTAGTGTGTTGGAGGTCCCTTCTGGCAGGTGTTGGAGAGTGAGAGAAGGTTGTAGGATTTTACAAGTGGGTGCCTATCTGCTGGTAAGAGTCTTTGCCAATAAAATATTGTAATTTTTTTTTGTTTATAATAAAATAAGAAGGAAAACATGACAACAATGATGGTTTTCTCCCACATTGGGTTTCCAACTAAAATCCTGGTGCTCATCTATGTTGATGACCTATCTACTTTTTACCACTAATAGTTTTTTGTTAATTAATGAATAATGAAGTACTTATGCACTGGTTAAGTATGAACAATTAATGAAAGAGATGATAAATTAGTTATCTAGATAGACCTGGTTTTCATTTACCAGAGATGCGTACATACTCGGGTTTTAGGAATGCCAAAAGCCTATAAAAATCATAATATTAAATGAAGTTCAACCCCCCCCCCCCCACCCTTCTCATTATTTTTCCCAACACATTCGATCTTCTCCAGTCTTTTCCTAACCTTTCTCCTGCTTATTAAACTCCATCCATGGGTGAGAAGTTACAACTAGATGAATTTGAGGATCTCCTCAAATGTGAGGGTCACCCTATTAAAGGAAAATTCCAATTAAAATTTCCAAAATCATAACTTCACTATGAGTTACTAGGAGTGCAATCGAAGCTCTTAGGTTCAATACTGCTATAAAATCTCCTCAACTAGAAAAACAACATGTTTAACTTGCAGACAAATAGGAAAATAGTTAGATACAAGAAATGGTAAAACAGAACAAATAAAAAGAAGAATGGCTAGATTTCAAAGAACCAAGCTCAAGGGCCCTCTTGAAACCATTCCTTTGGGAGAGTTGGAAAATAGGCCTGAGCCATCTCTAAAAAACAAAGAAATTGCATTCTCGAGATATTTCCCCAAGTCACGACAATACTATTAATTGTGGTTGATGTATCCTCTATAAATCCTCACTAAGATGATCTAATTGCAAATATATATTCGAAACAACAACATTTTCTTACTGGAGCAGAGCTAGAACATAGAATTATCCAACTATATTATGAAAATTACCAATTAAGGGCTGCATTCAAATGAGAAAAAATCATATTTTTTTGAAAGTAAAACTATGTCTAAAGACACTCCCATTCTCATCACTTCTTTGAACCTCAAGTTTACAATCTCATCAGAATTAGAGGTACTTGGTACTAGAAAATAGTCAATTTGTTTGAAAATTCATGTGGTAATATTTTATTTATTTATTTTTCTACCTTAATTAAAGATCCGCCAAAAAATCATAGATTATCTAGCAACCCAATTTCAGTTTTATTGTTACGTTATCTAATCTTTGTATATTTTCTTACCAAATATTAAGCGATGGTAAGGCAATTGTCTTCGGAAATACAATTCAGCATGCTAACCCACTTTACGTCCTCTCTTGACCTTGTATCGCAATCTTGTGTATCATATGCCTTATGTTAATTTTCTCGTACATTGAGAAGGCCTTATCATAGAAATATTTTTCTTTATTTTCTATAAACAAATCATAGAAAGACAATTTTATTTTTATTCTGCATTGTAAAAGTAAGGGCCTAGGATATATAAACTCTTGTATCCAATTAGAGAAGGTTGGAAGGAAAAGGACCCGAAAGGGGAAACCTTGTGCAAGGAAATGTTGTTCAATTTGTGACTGTAGAATACTCTTTCTTTTAAACAATTAATTGACTTGTTTGGATTCAGTCCATTTCTTGTATAGTTATTTTCCATAGTCATAGCAATATCTTCTTAATGCCTTTATAATTTAATTTATGAGCTTTAAGATATAGAAATTCTCCTTGTTTAATGATTTTATCTTTTGAATAAAACGTTGTTTATTATCGCATTACTTTGTTGAAGTACGCATTATTTCAATTTGTGATTGTTTGACTAGATTGATAAACTTATCTAATGAGTTATGTCCTCATATTTTTATCCATCTAAACATTTAAAATACCTTAGTGTTTGTGGGTGGGTCCCAGGTATTTAGGTTTGCATAATGAATTTCTATCTCTTATACGATGAATTAATAATGTAACTGTAATTGATTGGTAAATTATATCATCTCTTCTTTTTAATGGTTTAATGATTTTATCCATAGATCAAGAGATTAGAAGTATATGAATTTGAGAAACAATGGATTACAATTTTACTCCTACCTTTTCCAAGTAATATCCGTTATATTAGGTAGCCTTTCATATACATTATGAATGTGAAATGTTTGTTATGCTCTATATTAATGAAAGAACGTAAATTACATATTTACAATTATTGGTCCATTCTTTAGTCACATTGAGAGTTATTAATATATAGTTGCAAGTAGAAAAAAGTGTGTTTTAATTCTTTTAAATATTTTACGAGTTTAATAACAGATCCTTCTTATTTAGAATCAGTCTCATTATGATCTGGGCTTTGTTATTTATTCTAAAATAGCTGTACATGTTGTATTATGGTATGATCATGTAACTTAGATTTTGCATTATATTTCAATTCTAATATCTAACTGAAATCTATAAATTACAATTATTTTGTATATTGCATTTAGACTCTCAGCGTCCTTTTTTTAATATGTTTTAAGTTATTTTTGTAGTTTAGCTAACAATACGATTTTAGTTTATTAATTAATTATAATTTAGCATAGAATTACATAACATAACCATAATTTATGTTAGTTTAGATTAGGAATCTTTTTTGAAGATTTCCTTCACAAGAAGAAAATATCTTAGGTTAATTGAGCTTATAAACCCGTTATGGGTGACTACTCCCAATGATCCAAATTTCAACAAGAACGGAACAAATTATAGAGATAACCATAAACACAAAGATGCAATGAAAATAATATTTCATTTCATTAATGTAAAATATTGAAATATGCTTATAGACAGAAATGGAAATAAACCAGCTAGGGCGATGGTAGCTTATCTCTAAGAAGAGATGTGGCGGATACATGCCTTTGAACTATGTTACAATGAGGCTCGAAAGCCTATTTATTATTGAGAAATAATGGAAAACCCTAAAAATCCAAAAACCTAACCTTAGAAGACGAAACGCCAAATTGTGGGCCCCGTTTGGATAAATTGGTACATCAACTTCCTGGGGTCGTAACTTTGGCATACGATCTCCATTTGACGTGCACAATATCTCGTTAGAAATATCTATCTGAGAACTACAACTTTGAGAAGAGCAACATTTGTCCATGGACCGATGTTGCTCTTATTTTTCCCAAAAAATGTCATTTAGGGCCTCAAAATGGCTCCTGAGGTTCAGGACCTAAAAAACTGCTAAAAATAGTAAACTGTGCTACAATTAAGGAAATTGAAAAGCTGAAAGAAAAAGTGGTGGGGGTACAAGTGGACTTAGCGGGTAGCCACCAATATCCACCTGGATCATTCCTTCCCCGTTAGGAAGCAATGGTCCCCATTGCATTGAGTTCGTCCATGAGATGAGGAAACCTCTGTTGAACTTGGTCGTTGGTGAGCCACTTGGCCAGGTGAAGGAGTTCACCTCCTTTAACAACTCGATACAGTTGGATATTCTGCTGGCGAGTGTGCTTGATCTATGTGCCCATGATCCGATCAGTTGCAACCTGTTCCATGCAATAAGGATTTAACTCTGTGGGTGTGAGTTGTTCTGCAATGTCGGATGTGTCTAGTAATGGTGGAAAGTATGGCTGAAGGTGGTTCACATTAAACGCTGGGTGTAGGCCAAGGAATGGGGGAATGCTAAGCTCAAATGCATTGTCTCCCACAGCCTTGGTAATGGTGTAAGGACCGTATCAAAGTGATATGAGTTTCTGATAGGCTCCGGTAAGGCATTCCTTTTACAAATGCAACAAGAATTTGTCATCCACATGAAACTTGTGTGGCACCCGATTTTGATCATGTCACTGCTTGTACTTGGCATTTGATTTCTCCATAATGTCATGGACCTACTAGCGAATATGTTGGATGTGATCAATGAAGTTGTTTTCTTTATCTATTTCGAACTGGACATGAGCCAAGTCTGTGTGAGTGGCTGCAAATGGCATGGCCACATCAATGTGACAGAGTGGTTGGAATCCCAAGCCCACCTAAAAAGGGTTGTGGCTAGTTGAGTTGTGGAGAGCTCAGATGTAGCTGTGCTGAACATACAGGAGGCTCTAGTCCCATGTGCGTGGATGATTCGAGTTGTACATGTGCATAATGTGTACAATCATCATGTTGACAACCTCTGTCTGGCCATAAGTTTGCGGATGGAAGGCTGTGGACTTAGTGAGTTTGGTGTCTAGCATCGACCAGAGACTGGACCAAAATGTACTAAGGAATTTACTATCCCGATCTGAGATGATAGACTGTGGGATCCCAAAGTGTACCCACTCATTTAAAGAAGAGTTTAGCAGTGGCTTTTGTTGTGATATTCTTCTTGCAAGCCGCCATAATGGCCATCTTCAAGAACCTGTCAATGACCACAAAAACATAGTTGTTTCCATGTTTAGTTGAAGGAAGGTCTGACATGCAATCCATGGAGATGGATTCCCAAGGTTGACTAGGGGTAGGCAGCGGGATATGAAAGCCTTGCTTCTTGATGATCAGTTTAGCAATGGCACAGACAATGCATGATCTGATGTAATTCTCGACATCCTGTCGAGGATTCGGCCAGTAGAAATACTTCTCCAGTACTGCCAACATTTTCTCGACCCTGAAATGCCCAACAACCTGACTGTAGTGTGCTTCCTAAATCATCTTGGCACGCTCGCTTGAAAGAACACAATGGTGACCCAAGTCGCATAACAAGGCATCTTGGAGGTGAAAATTTGGAACATGTTGACCCTCTAAGAGTGTCTGGTATTTGTGGCCGAATTCTAGGTCGCTTTTGTAGAGAAGTGGCCAATTAGAAGTCTCGTGCCCACAAGAGTTGAGCACGGTGTTTAACACTATGATCAGTGGTTGACGAGGCAATCTGCAACATTATTGGTGTTTCCCTTATTATACTTTATTTTCAAATGGAATTATTGTAGGTATGTGGACTACTTCTAATGGCGATCATTCTACAATCTCCCTTGGGTCTGTATGAATTGTAGGGGTTGATGGTCTATGTGGATAATTGTTTCCTTCCCCAAAATGTAATGCTTCCATTACCAGCGTTCCTGCATAATGGAATGCATCTCTTTTTCATAAGTGGTATACTTTTAGACTGTGTCTAAAAGTTTCTCACTGTAATATGCCATTGGATGCCTGTGTTGAGTAAGGACTACCCCAATAACATAGTTAGAAGCATCTGTCTCGACCTCAAATAGTTGTTGTAAGTCTGGTAATGAGAGCATTAGTGCCGAGTAGAGGTGATCTTTCAACTCTGTGAATGCCTTATGTTGAGATTTAGACCAAAAGAATTTTTCTTTCACTCCTCCCTTGGTGACATGACTCAAGTGCCAAGTGATATGAGAAAATCCCAACACGAACCTGCAGTAGAAGTTGGCAATACCTAGAAAGTTGTGGAGCTTTGTCAAAGTGGTGGGAGATGGTCAATCCCAAGTGACTTAGATCTTGGTTGGATCCACATGCACCCTTTGTTCATAAATAATGTATCCCAGATACTGGACCTGGGTCATGCCAAAAGTGCATTTATCCAAATTGGCACATAGCTTGTTTTGCCAAAGTGTTTGGAGAACCTGTCAGATGTGGTGGAGGTACTCTTCCCAACTCTAGTTGAATATTAGAATGTCATCCAAGTATACCACTACAAATGAGTTTGTGAATGGCTACAAGATGTCATCCATTAGCCTCATGAAGGTTGCAGGAGTATTTTTCAATCTGAAGGGCATAACCAACCATTCAAAAAGGCCCTCCTTGGCTTTGTAGGTAATATTCCACACATCGTGTTAGGTAAACTTGACTCAGGATAGAGTCAAAAGTTGACGAGGTTAAATAGTGATGGTTTTGGGGCACATGGTATTGTGCACCCATGGTATTCTGCCCGTGGTATTATATGTAATGGAGCCTATAAAAGGCTGGAAGGACTTCATTGTAAAGCATGGCCTGGAGGTGAGCGGTGAAGGCTCACTTGGCCGGATTGGCCAGGTTTTTGGCCAAGGATAATGAAATTTCATTATGATTGGGTTTTTCCCCGGATTTGGGGTTTTCCCGGATAAACATGTGTATTTATGTGTTTATGGTTATTGCTAGTTAATTTTATATTTATTCCTCTCGGTAATTAATTTATGTTCTTGGGTAAATTTCTTAACACATCGAAGGGTTTTATTGGCACCTCGTGATATCTTGACTTCAAATCGATCTTAATGAAATATTTTCCCCCCTTCAATTGGTCCAGGAGGTCATCAATCCATGGGATCAGGTACTTATTACAGACAATGATCTTTTTTAGCGCCCTATAGTCAATACAGAGTCTCCAAGTACCATCTTTCTTCTGTACTAGCACGATCGGGCTCCCATAGGGAAATGAAATTGGACGAATGTGACCTTTCTATAGTAGCTCCTCAATCTGCCTCTTGATTTCATCGTTCTCCATAATAGAGCACCGATAGATTGGTCCACTGGTCAACGACACACCTGGGGTGAGATCGATGGAGTGCTTGACCTACTAGTGTAGAGGAACCCCTGTGGGGGAGGTGAAGATGTCCTTGTACTCCTCTGTGACCTTTTCCATATATAGTTATCATGGAGAGATGCCCTGTCTGGAGGTCGTGGCCACCTTGTTATTCTTTCCTTGAGGATGTGTCATCAGGAAAACAAATTTCCTAGTTTTGGAAATGAGCTTATTGTATTGTTTTTCAGTAACCAAAGAGATGGCGGTAGGCTGTGCTACCTCCAGTATCCTATACAACTTATTTCCAAAAGTAACAATAACAACACAAGGCCTTGATTCATACACATCATGTCACTTCCACAAGTATGGTTGTCCTAATAATACATCACAAACTTTAAGGCGAGCAATGTCACACAATACCTCATCCGTGAAGGGCTTGATGTTGTATGAAAGGAAACATTGCTGGCTCACGTGAAGATCTCGTCCTTGATGAAGCCAACTGATGGTGTATGGTTGTGGATGTGTTGTGGTCAGTAAGCCCAGTTGTTTCACGACCTTTTCGAAAATGAGGTTCTTTTGGCTTCCGCTATCGACAATTAACTGTATCAAGGAGCCCTTTACCCACATCTGGGAGTGGAAGATATGCTCCTCCTCCTATGGATCTTCAGGTTCCTCCTTCTACATCTTTTTGGTGGAAATGGTAGCATTGGGCTCTGCATCGATAATCTGCTTCCCTTTTTCATATCCGTTATCGGGTTCTGACTCAGAGTCAAAACATGCATCTGATTCTGAAACCTTTAGCTTAGCCAGTGGTGACTGGTTCGCTCGACACTCACTTATGTTGTGAGTGGAGCTCTTATGGAACTCATGCAACTTTCCCGTGTCCTTTTTCAGCTTCACGACTATAGTCTTTGCTTGAAGCTTTGACAGGTTGTCTTGGGCCACCCTGCCTTGGCTTTATCCTTTGTTATATAGTTTGGGGGCACCTTTCCTTTTGTTCGGATTGACAGATCAAATGTCTCGCTTCTTCTATTTAAATGTTTGCTCGACCTTTAATGACATATAGGTATGGCACTGAGCGAGGAGATGTTTAGGAATTCTATTTCTTCCTGGATGTACTTGTGCAGGTAGCCATGGTATTTGAGTACCAAATCCTGCTCCAAATCCTTGATACCCAACTTTGTGCGAAGGGTATGGAAAATATTGGTAAACTCCAGCACATCTTGGTCCCTTCCCTGCAACGTGGTCCACTTTATGTATTGATCCTCATAGCTTCCAACAGGGTAGTACTACTTCTTGATGGCATCCTAAATGAATTTGAAGTGGGTGAGGCTGAAAATAGTGAGCCTGTACTTTCATCCTTCTACTCACAGTAGGTTTCCCACGAGTCCTTGGTGTCGGGCGTTGCTTTGAGAAGAGCAAAAATAATCTTTCCCCGAATGGAAAAATCATGAATAGAAAAATAACCCTCTAGTAGATTTAACTATTTATCGACGACATATGCATCTATCTAACCCTCAAATATGGAGATTTCAAAATTAACTTGTACCTTAAATGGTGTGGTGTTTCCAAAGTAGCTGTTGGAAGTCAATGCATTTCCCTTGGGTAGCCGTTCAACGATCTGGGAAAAGTTGTCCATCATCATGTTCCTTTGTCACTCGAGGGCTTCTTCAAGCAAGATTTTGATAGGATCTCCTTCCCCCTCATCTTTCTTTTCATCCGGCATGGGAGGCCGTCGGGATTTGCGAGGCTAGCCTTGCGAAGGTTCGACCAGTTCAAGCCCTAACTCCTTATATCTCGACCTTGTTGGGGACATGCAAAGAAAAACAGAGAGAAAACAGACCACTCTGATTCCACCGATCCAGATTTAAACAGGAATGCAACAAATTACAGAGATAACCATAAACAAAGAGATGCAATGGAAATAATACTTCATTTCATTAATGTAAAATACTGAAATATGCTTACAGACAAAAATGGCAATAAACCAGCTAGGGTCATGGTAGCTTCTCTCTAATAAGAGATGTGACGGCTAAATGCCTCTAAACTATGTTACAATGAGGCTCGAAGGCCTATTTATTGTTGAGAAACAATGGAGAACCCTAAACATCCAAAAACCTAACACTAGAAGTTGAAACACCAAAGTGTGGACCCTTTTTTGGGTAAATTGGTACATCAACTTCCCGGGGTCGTAACTTTGAAATACGATCTCCATTTGATGCGCAAAATATCTCATTAGAAATATTTGTCTGAGAAATACAACTTTGGGAAGACAAACATTAGGCTATGGACCCATGTTGCTCCCATTTTTCCCAAAAACCATCGTTTAGGGCCTCAAAAAGGCTCCGGAAGTTCAGGACCCGTAAAAACTACTAAAAATAGTAAATTGTGCTACAATTAAGGAAACTGAGAAGTTTAAATAAAAAATGGTGGGGGTCCAAGTGGACTTGGCAGGTGGTCACCAATATCCACCTGGATCACCAAATGACTTGGGCTATTAAAGAATCTCGATCTGTGTCACACCTCCTTGTTAACACAGATGTATAATGTCTGTGTCAACAAAATAGCACTAGAATGATAGATCCTATGATTCTAAATGAAAAAAAGTGGTCATAAACACTAGAATGTTAGGTCACCTCTAAACTAGGAGTCACAGTGACTTACCTACTGCTAAAACTTTAATAATTTATTAGGCACCATATGAGCATATCCACAGTAATTCCACCACACCAATTCAACCTTACAAACATATATTGATCAGGTCTTGTAGAGATCTCGGAAAATCATTTCTAAAACTTAAGAAATAATTGAGAAAAAATATTCACTGCAAATACGTTTTTCCTCACATTTAATTATGCCTCTTGACTTGAATGTACAAGTACCTTCAGTGCTTTAACAACCTCAAGATATTTTAGAAACCACTGTCACAGTTAATGATCAGTTAAATTACACCCTTTCTAGTAGACTTGTTGACCTGTATCAAATACCTGAAAGAGAATCTAGGTAACTAACTTTTTTTGGTGGATTTGACTCTCTACCTTCTCCACCTAGTTCACCTTTATCTGCAAGAAGTTCTCTTGGAGAATAAAACAATCAAAGTGCTAATATTGAAAACAATCAAAATGACCCTGCCACTCCTTATATATATATATATATAATATATATAATAATATATATATATATATTGTTGTGCCTACCCAGGAGTGTTAGCATCCTCTCCAAGGAATCCCCATAAATGTTTACTAAAATTTGATCCTAATTCAAAGCATCTTACAGAGGATCATGCCAAAACATTAATGCTTTCCATTAGAAAAAAAAGTGTTTGTCATGAGAATAAAGTATAACATTATGGGCACAATTTGAGTCAACATTCTGGGAGAAATTTGAGGATGATAAACCACCTGAAGTTTTGTCCCATTAGTTTTCTAACATAAAAATGAATAATAAGGAGAAAGTGAATTAATTTGACATTAGATTGTTTTCTTTAAAACAAAAAAAATTTCTTGTTGAGTCATTTCCTCCTCCAAATTTAATTATTTCTTACTATGTGAAGACTTTGCACCATGACATAGTTGTGTGGGTAAAGTGGGCTCAAAACCCCACTTTGTAGGTAGCCTTCGAGGAGGCCTTGATAGTGGAAAAATACATTCTTAGCCTTAAACCAAGTACTAACAAATAATATGATGCTATTTTTTCCTCCTGTAAGAAAGAAGAAACATCATGACTATTAGAAAATACCATTGAACCTAAAATCTAGAAAGCCTTCAAAATGTCATAAATAAATTGTCAAATGAAATTATTAACTAGAAGAAAGGTAAATCAAAATGACCATCTAATAGGGGCATTTTAAATGGTCATCTAAGAGACCACCATACCATAAAGCTCCTCCCCTTAATGAGGGACCAAATATTGAGGGATTGGAAAACATTTTGCAAACTTTGAAAACAAATCTTGAACCTACCTCTGATAATAGTGACGAGAAAGAAAGTGAAACTAATTTTAAAAATCAAGAAGAAGGTGAGCCTCCTCATTTTTCACTAAATATTTTTGAAGGATATTTTAGTTCTCTTTATGCATATACCCAAAGTAAAGCTTTAGTTGATAGCCAAACTCAACCCAAATTAGATAAAAACACAGATAAACATTCACCTAGCTCTAAAAAATCCATGGTTTTAGATATAGAATATGACCGAGTAGATGATCTTAAGAGAATTAAGGCCAATATCTAATTATATGACATTTGGAATATACCTGTAATTTAGAAAAAATAAATAAATAAATAAAATTAAAATTAAAAAATAAAATAAAATAAATAAAATTTGCACCAACAATTGATAACTGAAAAGTACTACAAATAAATATGTAGTTACCTTTGATAAATTTATTTTGGAAGATGTTAAGATTTGAACCGTAATAGCCCTACTATTCAGAAAATAATAATAATAATAATAATAATAATAATAATAATAATAAAATAAAAAAAATAAAAAGGATAAAAATTAAAAATTAAAAATTAAAATTAAAATTAAAAAAAAAATCCCCCATTATTTTTGTTAGCTTTGCAATTTTTCAATCAAAATGTCTAGAACTGTATGATTGATATAGTTGCATCCTCTAATGTAATGCCTATTTCCATGTGTAGAAAGATTAGTGCACAAATTTAACACTCTAATGTAAAAATTATACAAATGGATAGA
Organism: Pinus taeda; assembly: GCA_000404065.3. NCBI lineage: Eukaryota > Viridiplantae > Streptophyta > Pinopsida > Pinales > Pinaceae > Pinus > Pinus taeda. The sequence continues at coordinate 75,693 of APFE030071865.1, forward strand.
TATTTTGTTAAGGTAGTAGGGGAGTTAAAATATTTTCTAATTAATTTGTCATAAGACCATAGAGTCCATCAAGTCATATATATTGTGATTGATGAAATTCCAAAAGTTTATGCGTTGCATTTTAGTATGGATTCGCTGCAACACCATAAGGGATTCATGGATAACGATTTGACTGAATTATGTTTTACTTGGAAAGGAGAACCAAACAAAATCATAATAAATACGCATCCATATATGAAACATATAAGTAGTAATTTGAATGATCCAAATGAATCAGATAAAACAAATTATTTATTGGCTATTGACTCTTTCTTTGCTAACTTTATTGTTGATTTATCCCTTATTTAAAATTTGGAACAACAACCTGATTTAGAAACAATCATATGCATTAGTAAAAGTTGATCATAAGGTTATTGATATTATTAATATGCAAAATTTTGATAAACTAAAATTTGGTTGGTTTATTTTATGGTTCTAAGTCTAAAGATGGGGTTGGTGTTGGTTTTGTTCTTTTAGATCATAGAGAAAACATATTTTTTATTGCATTCAGATTGGAATTTCAATGTATTAGCAATGTTGTAGAGTATGAAGCCTTAATTCGAGGGCTTGGCAAGGCTCTTGATCTTGGAGTTAATTATATAAATGATTATGGTGACTCTGAAATAATTGCTAGATGGGTAAGGAATTCAATTTTTTTTTGTCTTTTAACTCATTTGAAGGCCTATCAATCTGAGCTATGGTATTTAATATGAAGATTATGGTATTTAATATCAAAATCTTCAGCATTCAATATTACTTTTGTTTCTATAACTACAAATTAGAAAGCAAATTTATTAGCTATTATAGATTCTAGGTTGCTTACTGTTGAAATTTTTGTTTGTAAGTCCTTCATAGTAGAATTGGTTTTTAGAATATCCATACCAAAAAAAACTAACTGGCGTGTCTTTGATGATGACAAACATATAATCAACTTCCTATTTACGAAGGTCACATTCAATGATGTAGCCTTTGATGAAGCCACCCATGAGTATAATTTATTGGAGTTCCCTCAAATCAGAAAACAACATTCAGTATATGAACTCTCGAGATGGTAAAAGTGTTCCCTAACTTTGTTGTTAGATTATATCATCTTTATGATTGGTATTATAGATTTAAAAATACAAAAAAGAGAAAAACCAATAGTTTTGTAATGGTAACTAAACTCGTTAATTTGGGGACAAAAGATAGCCCATAGTGCATTAATTTAGGCATAAACTGTACTCCCAAAGAAAAAATTAATTTCATTAGTTTGTTCAAGTGACACTGACATGTATTTTCTTAGACATATAATGACCTCAAAGATTTCGACCCTAACACAATGTAACATGTCATTATGAAACACCAGACTAAACCTTTTTAGCAGAAACTTAGGAAAATGTATCCCAATTTCGAATCTACAATTAAAGATGAACTGAATAAACTATTCATTTCTAATATTATTTTCCCCATCCTACACACCTAGTGGGTTACAAGCCTTGTACTTTTATGGAATAATAATGATGATATTTGTTTATGTATCGACTTTAGGAATTTAAATCAAGCCTGAGAAAAAAACCATTACCTTATGCCTCCCATGGAGAAAATACTTCACCGTGTCTCTAGATATGAGATGTTGTCCTTTTTGGATTGTTTTCCATCCTATAATCAGAATATGGTATCATCTGCTAACCAACTGAAGATTGCATTACGAACTCCTTAGGGTACCTCTTCCTACAGGAAAATTCCCTTTGGATTAATAAACTCAGGGGAAACTTTCCAATGGGTAATAGATATCTCTTTCAAAGGCCTCATTAATGAATCCATAGTTATATACCTAGATGACATAACAATTTTATCAAAATGGAGATCTAACCATCTAATTCATTTGCAAAATGTGTTTGAAAAGTGTACAAAATTTGGAATCTCCCTTAACCCAAAAAAGACATTCTTTGCAGTAACTCAAGGAAGATTACTAGGTTGTGTTGTATCAAAATATGGAATTAGGATGGATCCTGAGAGATTGTAGTCCATTAAATATTTAACTCCTCCAAACTTTTAAAAGGCCATAGAATCCTTCATGGGAAATATCAATTCCACCAGACGCTTTATTCCTAGCTTTTTTGAAATCATGAAATGATGCAGGGAAACCCCACTCTACCCTGCAATCACCAGGATCTTCAAACATGAATGCCCAGCGTTCTCTCCACGCACAGATGTTAGACCAATGTCTACCAGGTAACACAACACTCCTCTGGGCCCGGCGTATCCATGCACGCATACAAGACAACACACATCTGGTTCAACTCACAGGTTCTGTACAGATATGTCTTTAACTAAGAACCGCTCTGCCAGCACACAACCTGATGCGCACGCACAATTACAAAACAAATAGCCAACACCATAATACCATAATCATGAATTAAATGATCAATACGCTGATCAATACAGCAATTACTAAGCCCGTTGAAGCCTTTATGCGCACACTCAAAGTAATATAGGAACCCACGCCTTCCTGCCCTTTCCACGCTAATACATTCACGCCCAGTCAATACAACCGATATATATACGGCCGCACAACAACTTAAATGCACATAATGCCTCCATGCGAACAGTTAAAATTATGAACGGAACCCACGCGCTCCGGATAAGGAAACAGTTGAGAAGGAAGTGGAAATCGTGGGCATGCTCGCCATTATATTTCACAGATGTAATCAAATATCAGAAGAACAGCTATAGCAGCAACGCTCATTCGAATGAGTCCTGTCACAACAAGAATTTCCTCGCGCAAGTCAACCTGGTCGCTGCCTTCAACTGGATCATTGCCCCACGAAACAGATTCTAATCAAATGAATTGGAAAAACCATGATCTTCTACAGCGGCATCTTCAAGCCCGGACAATCATCAAAATAAGAATAGGAAGGTGGTCCATATAACAACTAAATCAAGAGCTGGCAGCACAGTAATGGAAAGGGAAACGACATAGATTGGATTAATACACGGAGTTGTCTATAATGCGACTTTTTGGAGATTCCAGTGACGGAATCCGGCGGAAGAAATGAGGTTAAATCTTGATTTTTAGCAGTTAAAATGGTTTTTTAGCTGCATATTTGGATTCAGCGCCCTGAAAACCCCCTGGGAGCCCTTGATTGTGCAGAAACTAGCTATCAAACTTGGGATTCCAATGAATTGCTGCTAGATTTTGACCGGAAAAATCCACCGGAAAGGCTTTCAAAAAGTCGCGTTATAGACTACTGCTTAATACACAGTAAATGCACCTCCAGCAATCCTGCGATACTGTTCCTTAAAAAAAATAATGTAATTCATATGCATAAACAATGTTTTCCTCTCCCTATAATAATTGAAATACATGGCGGGAATTATATGTTTTAACCATAAAAAGAAATGGACCAAACTTTACATTACACAGTAAAACATCAAGCGTATGAACCCCATACATAACACATCTAGTTATTGAATACATCTATCCATATAACAGAAAGCGTTTAGTTTTTTTTCAAACGCCGAGAGGAAATTTCAAAGATAATTCTTCGTCCTCTCTTCCCCCTCTCCCTCAGATGAGAGCTCAGCAAACTCTTTTTTTTTATAATAATAATGGATATGTACAACTAGATCTTCTCCTTATCTCCTACGAAAAAACAGGCTTTTTCCCTTTTTCACAATGATTTAAAGCTGGAAGCTTTATTACCTATTTTTATCCAGATTTTAACTAAAAAAAAATAGAAACTCTATCCCCATTTTATTCCATCTTTACAAATGAAGATGTTCTAGATGCTCCTGCATCATACACCCAACCTTAAAATTAATCATGATCTCCTGATCATGTGCCTGGATCTCATACCTTGTTCTGCAACTTTCCATTTGCCACTGCTTTTGTCTGTTGTTCTTCTCCAGGTCTCCACACTTTATGCTACTTTGATCCACTAGCTGTACTCTTGCAGTCTTCCACTGTCTTCTTTTTGCTGCTTCTCCTCTTTTGCTTCACTGGTGCTGGTCTCTTCCAGGACTCCTTCATCATCCTCCACATCATCATTTTAATTTCTCTGTCTAAGAAATTTTCTCCAACATCTCCAATAAAACCTGTATTCACAAAACAATTGTTAGAATAAAAAATATAAGGCATCAGTGCCTCTTTTGCTGCTACCATTGTTGTCTCAGCTGTTGCTGCCGCTGTCGCCATAGATGTTGCTACCTCCCAAACTTCCTGTCCCTCTGCAACATGCTTTGGCTCGTCACCTGCAATTTCATCTACAATTTCATCTGCAACTTCATCTGCAACTTTTTCTTCTGGTTCACTGCACTGGCCTCTTTCTTCTGCAATCTCCCTGTCATACTGTGGATTCTCCAACCAATATTCTAACAATGCAATGTCTCTGTAGCATCACTGAAGCACCTCATCATCACCTGCATACATACATAAACTTTCAGTATCAATTGTTACTTCCTTTATTTGTGCTTCAGACTGATTCACTTCTTCTGTATCCATAAAAACTTCCACTTGTGCTGTAACAGTTTCACAAGATGGCACATCCTCCTCAACACCTGCAAACATACACAACTCATCAGTGTTAGAACTGCAAGACTTTTTAGTCCTCAATGCTTCCTTCAACAGTTTCCTTTGAACAAATTTGCATGTGGGATTTTCAAATTTCATCTCTGGCACAAGAATTCTAAGTCCCTTTCTCACCAAGGAAATCAGAATTTCCCTCAACCTCCTCTGCAATTGTCGCCAAATCACTCTCTTTCCCTTCAGTGGAAACATACATTTTCCTTTCTGCTTTTCCTGCTCCTACAGCTGTTCTTCCAGTACCTGTAACTGTTCCTTTATTTCTTCAATCTTTCTTTCTCGAACTCCTGTATTCATCTCATCTTTGTGGATTCTTTTTGAACCTCTGCTTTCTCCTTTATGACTTTTAGTAGTCTTCTCCATCGCCAAAAGTTCTTTAGCTATGCGTTGCATGAAGCCTGTACCACAACAAGCTCTCTTGCTGCCACTTACCTCACCAATCCTTCCCTCTGAATCTAGTCTTTTGGTAATCATTGGTCCTCTGCTGGAACCTTTTGAGCATTCTCTACTGCTCCTATAGGCTTCTCCCATCTGCAACTTTATTCAACCTCTGTTGAATCTTCAGGTTCTGCCACATTCACTTCTCCTTCTTCCCGCTGCGATTTCTTCACTATTCCTGTAGATCAATACTCATCAGTCCCAAAAATCATCACATGCAATTAACAAAAAAAAACACTTGAACCTTCAAAGGAAACTGTTCCCGCTCTGATACCACTTGATGTAGGGAAACCCCACTCTACCCTGCAATCACCAGGATCTTCAAACATGAACGCCCAGCGTTCTCTCCACGCACAGCTGTTAGACCAATGTCTACCAGGTAACACAACACTCCTCTGGGCCCGGTGTATCCATGCACGCATACAAGACAACACACATCCGATTCGACTCACAGGTTCTGTACAGATATGTCTTTAACTAAGAACCGCTCTGCCAGCGGACAACTTGATGCGCACGCACAATTACAAAACAAATAGCCAGCACCATAATACCATAATCATGAATTAAATGATCAATACGTTGATCAATACATCAATTACTAAGCCCGTTGAAGCCTTTATGTGCACAATCAAAGTAATATAGGAACCCACGCGTTCCTGCCCTTTCCACGCTAATACATTCATGCCCAGTCAATACAACCGATATATATACGGCCGCACAACAACTTAAATGCACATAATACCTCCATGCGAACAGTTAAAATTATGAACGGAACCCACGCGCTCCGGATAAGGAAACAGTTGAGAAGGAAATGGAAATCGTGGGCATGCTCGCTATTATATTTCACAGATTTAATCAAATATCAGAAGAACAACTATAGCAGCAACGCTCATTCGAACGAGTCCTGTCACAACAAGAATTTCCTCGCGCAAGTCAACTTGGTCGCTGCCTTCAACTGGATCATTGCCCCACGAAACAGATTCTAATCAAACGAATTGGAAAAACCATGATCTTCTATAGCAGCATCTTCAAGCCCGGACAGTCATCAAAATACGAATAGGAAGGTGGTCCATATAACAACTAAATCAAGAGTTGATAGCACAGTAATGGAAAGGGAAATGACATAGATTGGATTAATACACAATAAATGCACCTCCGCCAATCCTGCCATACTGTTCCTTAAAAAAAATAATGTAATTCATATGCGTAAACAGTGTTTTCGTCTCCCTATAATAATTGAAAATACAGGGCGGCAATTATATGTTTTAACCATAAAAAGAAATAGACCAAAATTTACATTACACAGTAAAACATCAAGCGTATGAACCCCATACATAACACATCCAGTTATTGAATACATCTATCCATATAACAGAAAGCGTTTAGTTTTTTTTAACGCCGAGAGGAAATTTCAAAGATAATTCTTCGTCTTCTCTTCCCCCTCTCCCTCAGATGAGAGCTCAACGGACTCTTTTTTTTATAATAATAATGGATATGTACAAATAGATCTTCTCCTTATCTCCTAGGAAAAAACAGGCTTTTTCCCTTTTTCACAATGATTTAAAGCTGGAAGCTTTATTACCTATTTTTCATCCTAATTTTAACTAAAAAAACATAGAAACTCTATCCCCATTTTATTCCATATTTACAAATGAAGATGTTCTAGATGCTCCTGCATCATGAAACCTCTGCAAGACCTAGTGAAAAACCATGTTTTTCTTAAATGGGGAGAACCACAAAAATGGCTTTCAGCACCACTGAATAGGCCATCACATAATATCTTGAGTTGATAAGTCCTAATTTTTCCATATATTTTCTTATGTACACTTTTACCTCAGAATCCACCTATGCAGTTGTACTCAAACAAAAATCTAACCTAAATATTAAAATCCTTGTTGCTTTTATGAGTTATACCTTTAAAGGAGAAGAACATAAATATTCACTAGTGGAAAAACAAGATTTTGATGTGTACAAAGCTACAATTTTTTTTTTCTATCTACATAAGTCTAAGACTAAATAGATTGTCCCATATCTAGTAGTTAAAGACTTATTGATACAGAAGGAACTTGGGGAAAAAATGACTCATTGGATAACTACACTCCAAGAGGTTGACCTAGAAATTATACCAACACGAATCATTATAGGTCAAGTTATATTTAAATTAGATGCAAAATCTTCTTCCTTTCCTAATGACCATTCCACTACATCGTATGATTCCTCTCTGAATAGTGAAGTATCCTTACTTCAGAATGAAATATCTTGTCAGGTTTAGAATTCCCATTCCTGGTATTTAGACATTAGTTCTTATTTGGAAAATGGTACAGCTCCCTCAAATTAAATATAACTCAGAGAAGAGCATTAAGATTGAAACCATTACCTTACCAATTTATTAGCAATGTTCTTTTAAGAAAGAATTATCATGCAGTGTTAGTTTGTTGTTGAAATCGGTAAGATGCTACAAAAATTCTTCATGAACTGCAAAAATGTTGGTGGAAATTTTGGTGGTGATACCACTACACATAGAACTTTTAGGGTAGCATCTTATTAGCACACATTTCTTAAAGACTCTCATGCCCATGTGAGAAAATGTGAAACTTTCCAAATGGCCACCGACAAACTTAAAAAATATACTTTCTCTCTCCAACCCATCATTGCTGAATCTCTATTTCCAAAAAGGGGCTTGGACATAATTTGACCAGAAAATCATCCCTCATCTTAGAAACATAAGTTTATTATTGTAACTACTGATTATTTTACTAGATGGAAGGAGGAAGCACCTTTTCATGTGGTAAATGTTAATCAAGTTATTGATTTCATGCAATCACACATAATCACTCATTTTGTTGTTCTTGAGTCTTTGGATTTTTATAATGCATCCTATCTTTCATCTCATGAATTAGATGCAAATGTTGTGGAAAAAGGGATAGGGGTAAAATATTCAACAAATTATTATCCACAAGGAAATGGTCTTGTTGAATCATCAAACAAAAATTTGTTGAAAATCCTTAAAATTACAGTCTCAGAAAATCATAAGAATTGGAACACTGCACTTTTTAATGTGTTATGCGCTATTAGGGTTACACATAAAGATTCTATAGGTAATTCACATTTTTTATGGCTTATGGTAGAGAGGTCATTCTACCTCCTCATATTTTTCGTCCTTCTCTACAATTATCTCAAATTGTCTAAGACTTCAAGTTATCAGTTATGGAAAATAGATTTAAGACTTTACTGTAATTAGAGGAAGAGAGACAAAAGGGTAAGACCAAGTTTAATAAACATCAATAGATGGTAATATTATGGTTTGATAATAAGTATTCTTTTGACAATAACCTTGAATTTGGTGATCTTGTTTTAGAATTTTAAAAACACCATGAGGACAAGGGTGAACATACTAAGTTTTAGATATTCTGGTTGGGAGGTTTAATTATTACGGAAAATATGTAACCCATCACTTTCTGATTGTAGAGTTCTGAGAGTCAATAAGAGTGCCTCCCAGTTTATGAGAAGCTCTTAAAGAGATATTTTGCATAATCTCCTTATGGATATTCCTATACATATTTTTGTATATAATTCTATTTTTTCTTTCTGGTTTTCCTTTTCCTTTAGGTGTGAATGCAATTTTTTTTATTAATTGTGTTTTGATGTTATATTTTTTTTTCCCATTCCATGGTAGAAGTTTCTTCAAACAAATTTATTTTAAGGGAAATGAGGTGAGATGATTTTTTGATCCATGTATTTTAATTGAATAATTCTTCTAGTTTGGTTGAAATGAAGATGTTTCCTTTTCGTATTTTTTTGACGTCTTGTATCGATTGCATAAATTGCCTGCATCCATTAAATTTTAGGAAAATATTCATTATAAATTAATAAATTATCTTAAATAAAAGCAATATTTTTAAGTTGGAAACTTAGCCTTTTCATGCCATCCCAAGCTTTTAAGGAGCAGATATGCCTCCCCGACTATTAATAATTAGAGAAGGATCAATATTTATTCGAGTGAAATTGAAATATGAAAAGATCGAAATACAATTGAAATAATTTATTTATGATACTCAATAATTGACTGAGGGATGGGAGGCCTCATTATGAGTCAGCCTACTGTGATCATGAGTATTAACGAAAGTGACATTACCATATATTGTCACCAAGCTAGGGTAATGGATTTAGATGAAAAATTGAGAGACAAGGGGTCTCATCATGAGATAGCTTGTTGACTTTGATTAGTTCTCGTGAATGGAACTTCCATCATCTGGTTACCAAGTAATGATACTGACCTTCAACTAATTTTTTATAAACTTATTTTCTAAAGCACTCTGAATTTTAATATGATAGATGGGATAATGGAAAATCATTTGATTAAAAGGTTACCCTATCGTGGCTATGGAAGCTTGTTGGAAGTAGTGCCTCCACTTATGGTATCAAAGTCATGTTTTAGCCAACCTTATAATATGTTGTCTATAAGGATTCCTCTAAGATATCGGGGGGGGGTTTCTTTTATTTCTGTATGTTCCAAAATTTTCTATCGGGGGGGTTTCTTTTATTTCTGTATGTTCCAAAATTTTCTATTTTAAATAATGAATAGACAACTCTAAATGTTTAACAAACTAAAATGAAGGAAATGGATTTTTGGAATTTTATACATCATTATATTGCTTCGAACTTTTATTCCTTATTTTGTGATTTCAGGCAAAGAAAACTAGTTCGCCTAGTCATTCGCCAACGTTGGCATGTCAAATCACCCCCTTCATTTTTTTACATTAAAATATAGGTCCCCTCTAAAATATTGTTATTTTCACTTGTTTTCACTTAATTTGACTTATAATGGTTTGAATCCTCCATTTCTTTTTTTTACTATTGTTCTTCTTTTCTCTCATGCTATTTCACTACAAGATCTATTCCTTATTTTTTCTAATTGCAGTTTAAGGGCCACTACAAAATGTTATATTCTATAGTAGCCCTAAGTTATGTTAAAATACTAATGGGGTAGCTTTTATAAAGTTATCATATTTGTTCCTATTTTCTTCCAAATGTTTTTATGTGTTCAATTTTAAATATGTCATTTTCAAATCAATGGTTCCAAATCTAACGTTCGTAGCCTATATGGTGGAATTGTATGTCTTATAATATCCTTTATTTATGGCATACCCAACTTTGATTTGCATTCATGAATGTTCCATTGGTTTTGAATGTGATATATCATTTTTGGTGATCTCTTTTTTTATTCACATTTATGGTAGGTGTTCATTCCGACTAATATTTTATCCTTATGCCTTGTCACATGTTGATTAGGGAGCCTGAGAACTAAGTGTTGAAATGTAGTCATGACAATTGTTATATGGCCTATGATTTCATAACCATCGTTCGTTTCTCATACTCCAAGGCCATTATGATTCTATCCCAACCCAGTACTTAATAACTCTTAATTTGATTTTCCAATTTTTCTCAAGAGGATTTCATCAAGCTGCCTCATTTCGTCATTTTCATTTTGATATTGGGGGTTCTATGACTTAGGGTTTCATTTCATTTTTTGATTTTCCAATCCTTGTTCTACCTCTACCAATGAGTTTTCCTTTGTAAAATTCCTCTAGTAGTTCGAGTAAAGCTTATTGGAGAATGCATTGTAGAGTCAGATGAAGAGTGTTTATCTATATTTCGTCGAGTAGGATGGTGGAAGTTGTTGCAATTGTTTCAAGGCCATAGTAATTTAGTAGTGAAGGAATTTGTTTCTTCTTTTAAAAGAAGAAAATATTATGTTGGTGACCTTGAAATTAAAATCGATTTGTTTCTTCTAGCTACGACTACCCAATTACCCTTGGAAGGTAAATGTTGGTGCAAAAATGTTGCAATCAAAAGAATTCTAGGGATGAAATTTCTAGCCAATAACGACTGTGAATATTTCATTAAAGGTATTCCTATATCATCTCTCAAACCAAAATGGCATAACATGTTACATTTAATTCATAGATTTATAACCTCTAAGGGTAATTACAATGTTGTTTTTATGTATCACATTCCTCTCTTTTTTTCCTTCCTAGGTCATAAGATTAATTTTCCATACTTTCTCCCGAAGAGTTTGACAATAATTTCAAAGGCCTATTAATCCAAGGACAAAACCCCAAAAGTTTCTTTGCTATCATTGTTTAATATTTTTATTTGTTATATATCACTTAACTTAGAGTGGTGATGATTAGGATTTATTTCTTACTGAAATGGTAAACCAGCACTATTTGATCATGCCTAGGCTTCTCCTAAACGTTCACCTATTGTTTCAACTCCATCCATGGTCAAGGAGTTATAGTAGTATGAATGGAAGGGGTCTCCTCAAATGTCAGGGTCACCCTCTTAAGAGAACAGTCTCATTAAAATTCCAAAATCATCACTTACCTCCAAGTTACTAGGAGCACAACCAAATATCAGAGGTTTATTTCTTCTATTAAATGTCTTGAACTTGAAACATAACTTGTTTAGCTTGCAAACAAATAAGAAACTAGTCAAATAAAAGACATGGAAAGAATAAAAGAAATGAAAAAAAAAAATTCTATGGCTCGAAGAACCAGTCTCAAGGGTCCTCCCAAAACGATTCCTTTAGAATACTTGGAGAATAATATTGAGCCATCTCTAAAAAGGAATAAGTTACTTTCTCATGATATTTCTCTGGGTTATGGAAATACTATCAATTGTGCTGATGTCTCCTCTAGAACAAAGTCACTCAGATGACTTAATTTAAATATATATTCGAAACAACAATATTTTCTTACTGTTAATCATATGGAACATAGAATTAACTAACTAGTTTATGAAAATGACCAGTTAAGGGTTGCGTTCCATAGAATGGATAAATTAAATGAGAAAAAAAATGTCTTCTGTTGAAGGAAAAACCATATCTAAATACACTCACATTATTATCAATTCTATGAACCCCGAGGTTACTATCTCGTTGGAATTAGAGGGACCTAGTACCTTAATATAGTCACTTATTTTTGAAATTCATGCAAGTAATATTTGTTTTATTTAGTTTTCTATCTTAATAAAAGAGCCGCTAAAGAAACTAGCTTTTGTAGCAACCCCATTTCAGTTTTATTATTACGCTATTTAATATTAGTATAATTTCTTAATAGATTTTATGTGGTGGAAAGGCTATTATGTTGGGAAATATGATTTGGGATGCACTCACCCACTTTATGTCAGCTCTTGACCCTGTTGGGAATCTTGCCTCTCATATGTCTTATGTTAATTTTCTCGTAGGATCAGAAGGCTAGGTCATCAAAACAATTTTCTTTATTTTCTTTAACCAAATGATAGAAAGAAAATTGTATTTTATATTTTGGATGGTAAAGCTAAGGGATTGGGATATATAAACTCCTATATTCCACTATAGAGTGGGGGGGAGATCAAGACCCTAAAGGGCAAACCCTATGCAAGGAAATGTGGTTGAATTTATGATTGTGGAATACTCTTTGTTTTATATAGTTAATCGACTTTGGTTGGATTCAATATATTGCTTGTATCTTTATGTTCCATAGTGTTACTAATATATTCTTAATTCCTCTGTAATTTAATTTCTGATCTTTAGAAAATATAAATTCCCTTTGTTTAATGATTTGATATATTGAACAAAAGGTTGTTTATTATCAAATTTCATTGTTGAACTAAGTATTATTTCATTTTGTGATTGTTAACCAGATTGATAAAATTCCCTAATGACTTGTGTCCTAAGAGTGTTATCCATATAAAAATTATTTGAGTGTCTATGGGTGGGTCCAATGTGTTTAGATCCACATAATGTCTTTCTTTTGCTTACATGTTGAATTAATACTATAACTCTAACTGATTGGTAAATTATATCATCTCTTCTTTCTAATGCTTTATTGGTTCTATCCATATATCAAAAGATTAGAAGTATATGAATTTGATAAACAATTGATTATAGTTTTATTCCTATCTTGGCTAAGTAATATACACTATATTTATTAGGTAGTCTTTCATATACATTCTAAATGTGAAATGATTAAATTAGCATTAGTATACTCTGTTTATTCATGAAAGGAAGTTCCTTGTATGTTTATAGTGATTGATTCATTATTTATTCACATTGAGAATTATTTAATAGATAGTTTCTAGTAGAAATAGCAATTTATTTCATTTCTTTAAATATTTTACATTTTTATTTACATATCATTCTTATCTAGAACTAGTTTCATTATGATATGGTCTTTATTATTTATTGTAATATAGTTGTACATGTTGTATTATAGTATGATCATGTAACTTAGTTGTTGTATTATATTCAAATTCTAATTTCGAAATGTTATATATAAACTATAATTATTTCATATATCACATTTAGACTCTCAACCTTCTTCTTTTAATCAATTCTAATTTATTTTTGTAGTTTAACTAATGTTAGGATTTTAGTTCATTACTTAATTATAATTTAGTATAGAATAATAGAACATAAAGATAGCTTATTTTTGGTTATATTAGGAATCACTTCTTAGGATTCAATCCTTTTTAAGAAGAAAGGATCATAGGCTATTGAAGCTTCTAATCTCGTCATGGGTGACTACTGCAAATGGCTTGGGCTATTAAAGAGCCTTAGTCTGGGTCACTTCATTTTTTACTTAGGTGTATAATACACACATCAATACATATGTACTCAACAATGTTGACAATCTATAGACCTTAATGTCCTTTTCCATAAAGACTAGGAAATATTGCCTCTAGCGTCTTTTGGTGCATGTTACAGATCATACTTCTTTCAATTTTCTATTATATCCTTTAGGATTCCCTATTCATAATATAACATGGGCATAATTTATTAATCATGTTCACATGAAATTAAAATTATAGATCAATCAAGGAAAATTTTTTGCTCTTGGTTCCTCATTCACTAGAACCTTTTTATGTCATCCACATCTGCATTAAGTAAGTTTAAGTAGTCCTTCTTTGACAAGAAGAATCCCTCACAAAACCTTATAAAAAAAATTTCATTCTCGTATTTGCATACAAATATTTGCATGATCATGGGAATGTCAAACTTCATATATAATAAATCTATATATATTATATATATAATATTATATTATATATATATATATATATATAATATGTGATATGTGTCGATAATATATATATATATACTATATATATATATATATTATATAATTAGATATAGATATATATAGATATATATATATGATATATATATTGTATCTACATATTATATCTATCTACATATATATATATTATATATTATAGTTATAGTATATATATAATATATATCTATATATATTATATACTTAAGGTCAGAGAATTTCCTGTGTCATTCCATGGCTACCATGCCACTGTCCATCATTCCCCATCGACTACACAACCACTTGGCCATCATGTCATTATCATTTCCTGGAGTAACTTCAACATATTTCAACATGGCCTTTTTCCATCCCATATTCCCAGCTTGAAGTTCTTCACTTCCTCGAACTTTCTCTTCTGATCACAATTCATGTCCATTACATGCAACCCTCTTGAAATCTCTCTTTCAACAAAGATTCATCGCTTACCTACCACCTTCAATTGATTTGGCTAAAGACCCTAAGCCTAATGCATGTAAATCAAAGACCTGCCACAACATCAATGAGCATGGTAAGATGAAAAATAAGAGGTAACATTGCAAAACAATAAAATCCATGATCACAATCATAGAGGAAACCACACACAAAACAACATGGTCATGTAAAAATATAAAATTAAAATGATGCCACTCATGAAAAAGATAAATTAAAACCACCACTTATAGGCATTAACATAAAACAATCCCAATTTTTTCTTATGTCCCCATGGATTTAGTTTTTATAGCACTTTCAGGCATCACACATGTGCACATAAGTATACATGTGCATATGCATATTCATATACCACATTATTTCAAGACTTCTTCACAAGGCTCACAACAACCATGAAGTCCTACACTCCCTAAGAGTTCATAGGGGTTATTTCCAATACACATTTGTGTATGTCAAGGAGCTTGAGAGAGTGCCCCCTCCTCCTTCTTGCTATCTTGCATTATTGATTCGTGTCCCCGTGGCTTGTAGGGGATAATTTATTTCTTCTTCAACACTAGAGGAATTTTGAGGTCTAAAATGGGTCTCCTAATGAAATTATAAATAATAGTGCAAATAGTAAAGATTAGATTACATCATCAAATTTTAGAGAGGTAAAACAAATACTTTTTCAACTCCTATTTTCAACTTATCTCCCTAAGGGTTTACTCAAATTTCAAGAAGGAACACTCATTGGATGCATAATTTTATTCCTCATCCAAGGAGTGCCCATGTTGTGTACTTTTGGTGGACCTTGCTAGAAGAAAATTGAGAAATACATGAAATACGTGATTGTAATAATGGTTTTTCATGTATTTCTCATTTTTCGTGTAGTAGGGTCCATTGAAACTATGTAACATGAGTAATGCTTGGATGAGAAATTAAATTTTGCATCCAATGAGCACTCCTGCTCAAAAGTTGAGTGAAACCTTAAGGACATAATTTGAAAATAAAAGTTGAAAAAGTAGTTTTATTATTTTATTATTTTTTAATCTTTTTACTTTTTTACCCCAAAAATGGTGAATCATCCCCCATGGTTTACATCACATATTGAATCCTCTTGGTTCTTATAAATTTTATTTTTGTTGTACATTTTTTTTATGAGGCCCATTTTATACCTTAAAAGTTCTCTAATTCCTACGGGGTAATTCTTTTACAAATGTTCTTCTCCACAACACCAACAAGAGAGTATCTTATTCTTCTTTTCAGCCTCATGAGGCCTTTCCTAATGGTTTCATATTTCCTTATGAGGATTCATCTTGGTATGTCATCTCTCACAACTGCTTTTGCAGCACAACATTCTACTCAGCCATGTCTATAGATTTCCTAGTCAGTTTTCTAAGTTCTTCATTGCAGATATTCAACTCATCTTTCGAGTATTTGATCTCAACCTCTTAATTCCTTAAGGTTCTCTTTCTTTATAGGGATGTACCTCTTTCTCATCCTCGATAGAATTGGTTCATATTACGTTGCATCGTGTCACGATAAATTTTTCCTTTCATTATCATTGAGTCTTGCTATCTATTTCCACACACATTCAGTTGTTAGTGCATTAATAGACATAAACAAATATACTAGTTTCCTTGACCTACTATGCTAAGAAAACTTCCTTGCAATTGAACATGTCATAATTTACATATTAGTCACATGTCTCAAAGCCCAACACATAAATATTTCAACATGGTATTTCAAAAATATAAATTTCTACATGCACACACACCTATCAAGTCATTTATAACCATGCTTTCAGAAGTTTTTGGTTTCCTTATCAAGTTCAACTATAATTGAAAGATAACTACTCCAAAAAAATTAACATCCTTAATTTCATTTAGTCTTTGCACCGAGACAAAAGAAAAAGTTTAAATTTAGACTTTATACTAAGACTAATAATCATTGTGTCTACAATATTAAGGAATTAATTAGAAATTTTCTAACATATGAACATCGTTTAATGTATAATAATGTCCTTACTATATTAACTTTTATACTTTTACCTGAAATTATCAACATTGATTACTATCAACATCTTTACTGTGACCCTTATTATTAATTTCTAAAATCAATCCTTTGCACGAGGAAGGAGTGTTAGCCTTCATGGGATTCATTCAATACCTTTACTAAGACTATCATCACTAATTAAAAGGTCACCCTTTCCATCAAAAACCTAAGTGGCATGCATATATGTCCCCTTCATGGGATAGTAGTCAACAATAGAGCACCTCAAAATATTAACTATTACCTACAGCAATATCATCGACATCTTCCACCATGTCGTCGTTATATAGGCCACTTTCTCCAATTGCTTGTCGACTATACTAGAAGAATACCCATATGGACAAGATAAGTATTTATTGAAGAGGATGTTGTTACACATGCGACTTCTGATGATTCAAGATAAACTCTAATATTATAGTCCCTTTCCATGGAAAAGTTACAAATCCTCCATCTACATAGTATATACACGATCCTTGCCTTTGAACTTATTTAGTTAATGTATTGGTCATGGATTTACTATCTCATAGAAACATGATAACCTTTACAGGTTTCAACCAGTAATTTTCATATGTCGCACCCATTCCCTAAATGCAGAAGGCATTGACCACAAAGAAAAGCATAAAGGAAATTACAATCATCATAAAGAAGAAATCAACCTCCGTCGAGGTTATTTCCTATACAAAAATCATTTAATGGGACTCCCCCATCCTAATCAATATAAACATGTACATATAACTCTATAACTCATATCTTTTCCCATTTTTGTAGTATATCATACGTATACAAATAGGTTCACAATTAATGGGTATATATATATATATATAATCACCCAAATGTGGTGCCACACCTAGCACTTAGATGCATAGGAAAGGATTCACCAAGGAGAAAAAGTATCTGTAAGGTGCAATATAACATCAATAGATAGGAAACAATTAGCATCTAGTGAGGTTCTTAGCCTCCTACAACATACATACCATGGGTTATCCACATCCCAGCCAACATACAATAAAAATGTTTACCACTCACTGAACGAAGCTATATTATACATAATAGAGACTACACATAGATTTTTTGCCACTCCCTTAATCCTCACGAACATAATTTTTCCAAGTATATGTTGAAAATAGCAACAAGAAATGATAAAAATAGAATCCAGAATATTCTAATTTTAATTTGTCCTTGAATTAAAATTTTGAATTAAATTCGAATTTAGTCTCACCAACTACTTTAAAATAATAAATTAATTCATTATGGATTAATTAGTTGGATAAATTCAAGTTAGAAGACTTTCTGCAGTCATGCAATAGTTATCCCTTAAATTAAGGAGATTATCTCTTCATTAAAAAGATAAGATTGATTTATATTTGAATTGTAATTAGTTAGCTCAGTTTATTGATTTCAGTCTAGTTAAATTAGTTTCAAACTATTTGAGGAACTAATTGTGAGTTATCAGTCAGTTGATGCATGCATCCACTCAACTAGTGTACTCCCAATAACTGGAGATTGCCTCATCAAAAACCCATGCATGTCTGTTCTAAGAAATACCCAGTTGAGCTAAACGTCAAGGGCAGTGTATTATCACTTGCATGTGTTTTCCTATAAAGGAAACTCATGCATGCAGTCATGGTAAGGTTCCTTGAGGATTGCGCAGTTCTGGCAGTGTGTTAGAGAAGTGTGTGAGAGAAGTGTTACACTGGGTGAAGGAGATCATCCCAGAGGTAACTGTGCAAGGAAATAGGATCTTGGAGAGCAGAGGAGAAGGCTTGTAAGAAGATTTGATTTCCTATGAGCATCCAAGAGGATTGTACTAAGAGCTGGCTAGCTGTGAGAGATAAGGCTTTGTATAATTTTGATGTATTTCCACCTTGTATGATAATACAAAAAGTGGGGCTTTTAGTTGAGCCTTTCCCTTGAGTATTTTTTCTGTTTCATGTGCATTGATTCATCTTCTTATGTATATATGTGTTCAACTCTCAGCTCGATCTTTAAGCTTCCACAAGTTTGATAGTAGAAGTAGATTATAGTATTTTTCTTTTGTTATATTGCATTATCGAGTTAATCTACAACCAGATTTTCTACAAAGATCTCAGAGGTAGATTTGTAAAGAATTTGTAGAATTTCTACATGGTATTAGAGCTAAGCTAATCAGATCTGTGAACAGTATGTGAAGAAGATAATTCGAAGTTTCAAGTTCAGGGTTGCAAGTGCAAATCTAATTCTTATCATACTTCAAGGTTGGACAATGGTGTTCTATTGCTTAAGACTTGAGTATGCCTTAGAAGGTAGCTCAAATTACATAGCATGGAAAGATCGCTTGGAGGCTGTATTAGAATATAATGACTTGAAGAATTTTATTGATCAAGAAATCCCAAAGGCAGGTTCAACTAATGCACAAGAGTTTGCTGAGTAGAAGAAGTGTGTCGCGAGGGCGAGACAAATCATCCTTGAGGGAGTTCGAGACCATATTGTCTTGAGTCTCCACAGGAAGGATACTCCATATTCAATGTGGAAGATGTTGAAGGACCTCTACCAAAACAGTAGCAACCAGAGGAAATTGGCACTCAAGGATAAGATTCGAAGAATCAAGATGGAGAACAGCGATACTATTTCCACATATCTAAACGAGCCCACCACTTGCAAAGATGAACTTGGAAGTGTGGGAATAACTATCCCTGATGATGGTAATATGAGCCTCACTCTCCTTGGCCTTCCAAAGAGCAAGAACAACTACCAAGACTCTATGAATGGAAGGGAGAAACTAGTGGAATAGAAATGATCTCATGCATGAGGAGATTAGGAGGAGCACACGAGATGGTTCTTCATCCAAGGATGATGATGAAGAAAATATGGCCTTAGAGAGTAAGGCAAGGAAAGGGAAGGGGAAGGATTCCCATTCCAAATCAAATTCTTCTCATGAAGGGAGGAAGGTTGACAAGTCTAAAGTGAGATGCTTTAATTATCACAAGATGGGTCATTATGTGATTAGTTGCCCATCAAAGAAGTCCAAGAAGGGATCCTCGGAAGATGAGTAAGGTGAGGAATTAGCCTCTCAGTTCGAAATGGAATTTACCCTCATTTCATGCATGGTTTCATCAATGATGGGTTGTGGTTGGTATCTTGACAGTGGAGCCTCATTCCACATGAACGACGATAAAAGTTTATTCAATACCTTGGAGGAGAAAGACCTCAAGATGTGCATAGAGATGGGTGACAATGAAAGGTATAGTGTTTCGGGAGTGGGCATAGTTTCTTTTCAGAGGGAGCTTGGACCTCCTATCACCTTGACATATGTGAAGTATGTGTATAGACTAAAGAAGAACTCGGTATCGGTCATGATGTTGGAAGACAAAGGCTATGATTTTTTCTTTAGTAAGGGAAAGGTTTTCCTTGGACACATGACCACGAGACAGGTGAAACAGATGATTTCACAATTTAAGAACCTGTATGCTATTGAGGTTCAAGATGCATGAAAAGCCTTGAGGAGCAAGGAAAATGTTAGAGACTTGGTGGTTGTGAGGGAGAGTAAATTACCTCTCATCATGTAGTCCCAGAAGAAGTCTTAGACAATTGTGGAGGAGCCACAATTAGAGTTAGCAGAGGGATCACATGCAGCCATACCTCTAAGTGTGAGGTGGGGCGATGTGAAGTGATAGTCCCAAGAAAGCTGACATTGGCGGGGTCCATTGAAAGGTTTTATCTCATGGATCATACCTTGCTACAAGAGCCCAAAGTCCATAGTAGTGGGAGGAATCAGTGGGATTGATGCAGTCAGAGATCAAAGTCAAAAAGGCAAGAGTAATCAGATACTGAAGAGCATAGAGAAGGATTGACAATAGTGAGGAAAGGTAGAGTCCACCAAAGCACAAAGTTTTCAGTTGACACATGCAATAGCAGTCAGAGACTTTAATGACAGATGCATCATACTGATTTAGATTGGATGTTTTTCTTGTTTCTGTAGTTGCTGGAGCAACAACAGTAGAGAGAATTGTTGCATGCATAACATTCCAAAGGTTTAAGATTGGGATTTTGGGTCCCTATAATACTAGTGATTACCCCATTACCATTGTAGTTGTACCCCTTATTAATATTGTTGTGCACCTATTGTCCCCATATTGTTATTACTGTGCCCCATAGAATCCCTCTATTGTTATTTTTGTGGCTTTATATTATTATTGTTAGGTCAGCTGGGTTATCTTGTGACTCCTTAGACTCCTATATATAGAAAGGAGGTTTTGTCATTTGTATCATCCAAGAATTGTTCATTTATGTAATGTTAAAGGAGGTTGCCCCGTCGAAGAGGCTAAATTTTAAGGCATTTGATCTATCTTTTCTATCTTTTTCTTGAGTTGGTTTCATAACATTTGGTATCAGAGCTTTGGATTCTAGGGTTTCGCTGCTCCAAACAGGTCATCGTGGCATTTTCGCTATAACTTTTTTCTGCAACGTTTCAGAAGAAAAAAAAAACCATTTGAGACAAAATGGCACTGAACCTTGGGTCAAAATTTCAGAGCTTTTTGCGCTATATTTGCGGAGATATGATCTAAGGAAGTTGGCCTTTTTGCAGACTCTTGAATTACATTCCAAACAGGTGACCTAGGGAAAATCATCATAACTTTCTCTATGAGCATCGGATTAAAATTTTGTAAGAAAGTACAGAAAGAGGATGGACTATAGTTTCTTGTATATATTTTTTAGAGCCAGAGGTTGAAACAGGGACACATGGCACGTCGTACAAGTTCTCTCTACTGAAATAGTCTATAATCAGGTCAATGTCATTGGAGAATCCAATTGGGGTCCGACTGGTGGCATTGGAAAGAGGACACAGAGGGCTACTGTAGGTCATAATTTCAGAACAGGATGATCCGAAATTACAAAGATAGAACAAAGGCAATATTGAGCTCCTACAAAGTGAAAAAAGGTGTGTAGATTTTTTAAATTTTTGCTTAAGCTTAGTTTGAAAAATTATTTTGAAGGAATTCAAAGGGCATAGTAGAGCATTAGTATCAGTAACTAATGCCTCGAGGAAAAAAAATGCAAACACCTAGTAAGCAATCTGAAAGCTGTAGCATGACTCATGAAGAAGAGGAAGAAATGCTACATGATATATCAAAATTACAAGACCAAGTGCAACAAATTTCCCTCTCACAAAAGCTAACAAAAGCTAAGATAAATGGTGTGGAATCTAAGATAAAGGGCGTGGAAGCCAAGTTTGACGATTTGAAGATAGATTTGAAGGTAGATTTGACAAATTTTCTAAAAGAAATACTTACTAATGGTGAAAGGGGAGTAAAGGAAACTCATGATGCGAATAAAGGAAATGTTAATCATGATTTCATAGACTCTAATGTTGGATCGAAGACACACCATATTCCAAAAATTGATATGAGGAAGTTTGATGGCAAGGATCCCGCAATATGGATATTACAGATGGAGCGATTTTTTGATCTCAATAATGTGCAAAACACACAAAAGGTATGTATTGCAACTTTATATTTGGAACCAAATCAGTTTGTATGGTATCAATGGCTTTGCTCTCGTAAACAATTTATCACTTGGGCAATTTTTACGGAAGAATTGATAGCACATTATGAGGATACAAAAAGCAACACTTTTTTTAGCCAATTGATAAGTCTCAAACAAAAGGGTTCAATAATGGAGCACATTGAGGAGTTCCAAAAATTGAACATACGGGTAAAAAATATTTCAGAGGAGCATAGGATTGATGTGTTCATAGGGTCTTTAAAGGATAATATCCAACATGATGTTCGCCTTGGGAACCTGATTCATTAGAGAAGGCATTCAGGTTAGCAAGAAAAATGGAAAGAAAAATTATGGCAACCAGGAAGCATACCACTCACAACTATAAAGATGGAAGTGTCGTTGCCCCTAGTCTTCCACAACCTATAAGGTTAACACCACAACAATTGAAGAAAAAGGAGCAAAAGGG